>VMBQ01003524.1:66573-101038 GCA_007657795.1 Dreissena rostriformis | reverse complement strand
GGAGATAAGCGAATCAACGCTTTGCGAGTTACGATCATAAAAGTCCACAAAATCATCCTTTTTATGTTAAACACAACACTAAAAAATTGTTTACCCGATAATTAAATTATATTTAAATGTAAATAGCGTTAAATATATTGACTTTACATTTTCTTTGAAATTGACCTTTAATAATTGTTCTAAAACCTTTGCGTTATATAATCTATGTGCAGTATGTGACTCAATGCATTTAAAACCTGAACTTCTGCATTTCCACAGTACTTCAAGACTACAGTCAAGACAAGGGTCACGTTTACCTTTCGATATTTCACCTGTGCAGCTATCCAAAACGTTTCAGGTGGAGTCATTCTTGCTAAGGAAATAACGAACTACGTGGAAACGGTTTCCTTCGTTGTAAACCAAACGGTGGCTGTACTATGTAATATTTCAAACCTAATGACACCATAGTTATTATAACTCCATCTGTCAAATCCGCGTTCCGCCAATAAATATTAGCGGTAAAACGCATGCTAGTGTTATTTGAGGCGGTACGGGGCAATTATGGCATCGCACGCTAAATGCCTCCAGATTGCGCCTAGTCGCTCAAAGCACTATAGACTATGTCGTGCATAAGTGTAGCGACGATTTTTAAATAGTTATAATGTAAGAGGTGGAGAAATCTAAATTTTTCTTACGACCCTCTAGCTCTGCCGCGATTTTGCCTACGTTAGACCACGGTTGATAATTTATTTTATATCCGTTCATGTTCACGTTTGTGTGTGGTGTTTCTACGAATATCCAAGAAAATAGAATGTATGTGAAACTATAAGATTGTTAAGCCAAATAGGATGTATTACTATGTATGTACGTCTTTTTTGTTTCAATAGCGACAGTGCATACAGCATTTCTTTAAATAAATGGACTAAATGTACAAAGTTGCGAACGCTAATGAAAAATTACAAGAAGGACCGATTCATTAATAAGTACTAATATAATCGCTCCGGCATATTACCAATCAACCATTTAACAATTTCGAGAACATGTATCAATGATACTTCTACTATTACATATGTGTTTACTATAACATGACATCACGTGTACCAAAATGTCTAAAGCGCGCTGGTTGTTGTAATCGTGCTTCTGATGTATTAACCACAGCAAGTAGATGTAAATTGACAGCTGTGAGTGTTGTATGAACGTGAAGCATGCAACACACGGGACGGTCTTACATGTTCTTTCACATGTCTCACATGGCGAGAGTCTCGCTCGTGCCTTCCGGCGCCTTTGAAGCCTCACCTCACTTCACTTGGTATACCATTTTTTCAGAACCAGGGCTCTTTGCTTAAACATATTTCACAGGCAGCACAATAAGGTTTAGTGATGTTTAGTGTTTGCACCTGGATTTAGACATGTTCATCAACTTGCGTATTACCGAAATTCATAATATGTATTTTGTCTCAAACAATTGTCTTGTAAAATATAAATGCATTCAATTTATTAAAAGGGACTTGTATAATGTAAGAAAGTAGTTAATTGTAAGTATACGTCACGAACATTTTTCTAGATATTAATATCTGAATTAGTGTAGTCGTTTCTATCAAATATCTAATGTATCATCATATATCATGTAACTGTTCACCTACTGATCTCCTTCTACGAGAATATGCGTGCCTTTGGGATTCAGAGAGCTCTCTCGACTAATTATCTCAAGTTAATTGTACTTTAAGTTGAAGATTAAACAAGAAAACGGATTGTTCAATATTTTTTCTTTCAAGCCGACTCGGTCTCAGTAGTTTCGAGATATCTGTTTTTAAACGTTCTCACGAAAGTTGGCATCGGGATCATTCCACACCGTAGAGACTAAAATAACACGGTGAGTGTCACATCAGTGTCTTGGTCATAAAGTCAAAATAAAGTCGCACTGAGATTATAACTATCAAACGGGCAAATAGGCAAATGTCGTTAGCCTATTATGGCTTTCTTGCTCGACAGACTGACCGCGAACTTACATTAGTATACCGCGAGATATAATGTTTTGAGTTTAAACAAAGTGCACAATGTTTGTTATAGAACCCTAGCTTATGCAAAACCCAATATTTTAACATGTTTGTATATCAATATAAAATCATATAACGTGATTTTTCGTACGTATATCGTATCAGGGTAGGGAACAAAAGGGTACTGCAATAATTCCATGATGTAACATATATTTGTGCACATAATGCAATATGAACATATTTGTTAAATATAATGACACGGCCTCTAATTGTAGACGCATTTCTAATATAATGGGACGCGCACACAATCTATTTAATTTGGAGTGATGAGTGTGGACCCGTTGTATCCGCTCAATGTCTCTTAAATTGTATACGATAGCTTTCCTTTTTATAAGTTCAGTAGATATAATCAATACAGTTCCACACTTGACTAACACTAAAATTGCTCATCCCTTTTTCCGGACACCTTATTTGAAAAATGCCCAATGTCAATTCACGTGCGTCGATAGAAATCTGTAATTCGTTACATTTCTATCAAAGATATAACATCTTTGTCTATTTACAATAGTCATTACTGTAAATAAATTTATTACAAGTAATTGTGTTATAATGTTTGTATTTTGTTTCGTTGCATTAATTGTATTTTGTAAAAGAAAATTGTTGAAAACTGTCGGACCAATAAATACTTCTTATATTGTTATATTATTATTATCGCTTTTGTGTAATTACGTTAGCTCGTTCGATTCATTTCTCACAATTATGATCACAAAGCTGTTTCTTAGAGGACTCGTAGATGTTTAAATCTAAATACTTCTCGAGTTCACAGACGTGCCGCAGATGTAAAAAATAAGTTCAAACTCATGTTGATAATTATCTATAACTGTAAATACCTGGGTAACCTATACACTTTCCGT
Source organism: Dreissena rostriformis (assembly GCA_007657795.1). Taxonomy (NCBI): domain Eukaryota; kingdom Metazoa; phylum Mollusca; class Bivalvia; order Myida; family Dreissenidae; genus Dreissena; species Dreissena rostriformis. The sequence continues at coordinate 98,148 of VMBQ01003524.1, read as the reverse complement.
TTACATTCCAAGTATTATATGTTGATGAACGATGCGCAATTTCTTTTGCATGTTTATTTTATTACGAAAACCTGAAATATATTATTGTTTCTAATAGTATATTATGTTAAATAGCAAAACGCTGTTTCGAAGATCATCTGCGCCAAAAATAGATCTGAAGACCATCCGGCAACCAACGGCAACCAGTCGAACCTTTTGGTTACATTCCAGTAAATAATTGTGTATCCCTTCTTGTCAACGCGGTGCTTTTTCCGAATAGGTCTTTTTCTATTATGGTATAAAAACAATTTAGCAATTGCAGACATGGTAATTTGTCATATCCTATGTGTGTCTGTTACATTTTTGCGCACAAGTTGCTAGGTTAACGTTAAGGATGCGTTTACTGTGTGGTATGGGTATTTTGTCAAACATTCACAGATCAAACCCTGTTTTCTACCAGGGTCTACATTCATTCGAGACGCATTTCCAAAAAAATAAACATAAAATATATGTTTGATTGTAATTTTCGGAAGTTGTAATTGCTGTTGTTTTATTCTGCATTATTTCTATGACATGAATACAATCACATGTTTCAACTTGTTGGCGTAAGAGAAAAATATTATGTTCAGTGATAGTTTGTATTTATTCAAATTTAAACATATGTTTGATACTCATGCTGAGTTAAATTTCCTTCAAAATCAACAGGCGATTCCACGCCCAATTGGGTCTTTTCGTAATTAAGGGCGAACAAGAGTTGTCGTTCGTTCGGGACGGTATCGGGAAAACAGGTAAACAAACCAGTCGAGAACACGTTCTGCATCTCAGATCGCTGAAATCCTAATATTTACTGTTCATTTCAATTCAAATTTACGTATACAAGTTTACCTTTATTGATTTTTATACTAATAGTTCTTTTTGTTTACATTTGTATTTTAATTCTGCCTTGCAATATAATTTCGCGACCCAGAACTTTTCATCAGTAAAAGTTTAGAAACTCTGATAATAGCGTTCTGCTTTTAAAACTGTGCCAGTTGCATTATTCAATTGATACCCAACATGTATTCCGTTGCTGTAAGGTATTTCATTGATTCATAACCAGTATTAATGTGTGTTTAGTTTAAAAATTGATTGATATTCCTTTGTCACTGTCACACTTAAGTTAACTATACATTTCTGGAAACATAAGTTTTAACAGCAATTTTCAAAACAGCTTAGTGTAAATTTCTCGATTTTTCGATTAATAAATTATGTTTTTTTTTCTGGTTTAAATATATTTTCTTTAGAATACTTTGTGAGAGTGGTGTGATTGGTCATAGTTCATTGGTGTGGTTTTTATTTTCAATGTCCACTGACCAAGTTAGTCCATATAAACGGACTCCCAGAGCCTTTGATAATTTTTGCTGTGACGGCTCTGCAACCACTTGGGTTATAAAGCTGAGAGTTGAATTATTGCAACTACTGACCAAGTTAATTGACCGAGTTTTTATTTGGTTACAGCACTCATTCTAGATTAAAGATTTTGTGCACCCAAAAATAGAATTGATCTATTTAGCAATGCCTTATTTGTCTGCTTGCTTAAAATTCTGATTTAATTTCCAGTCGGTTAATATTAAGGCATTTTACTAATCATGTGAAATTACATTGTTTGCATTATTTTTTAATGAATATTTAGAATGAGTGTCTTCTTAATTATTGTTCTTCATACATACAGTGTAACTTTAAATAGAGAATCTGTATTGTATTGTCTTTTTAATTGAAGATAGTATTACATTTGAATGTATATTGCAAATCTAAGGGAAGTATCATTTATTTCAATAATATCTGAGCTTTTGTTAGTATTGTTGTAAACATTGTAACAAAAGAAGTCATTGCTTTTTATGATTAAATTTTTCATTCAGCTATATGGTTCAAATGATGTCTGCACAACAAGTAGCAGGTGTCTTAATAGTTATTTCAAACTATTAACTAAACAATCCAAAGAAGAAATAGCTTACATTTGGTAGGAATAATTGTGTTTAAATGGGAAAATTCTTAAATGAGCAATACACACGTATCTCTTTATCTCATAATTTAAAGAATTGTCTGCAAAAACCTTGTTAAATCCTGTTATTGTTTGGGAATTAGTAAGTTAAAGGTCTTTACAAGTAAACAACTGGTATGTTGTTTAATAAATCCTATAATCATTGTATTCACTACAATCTTTTAATAAACCAACATTCTATTTGCACCAAAAAACATGAAGGTTTGTTCAAAATTGAAAAGGTTATCATTGGAAATATATAAATCACCTATGTCAGAAGCTCTAAATAGTGTCATTTAATGTATATTAATAAATAAGACTTAAAAAACATTGTTGTTAAAGGGGAAATTATATGCTGCTTTCAGCTGTAATTTTTAATGAATGTAACATAGGTGGGTTTAATATGATATACATATGTTTTTTTTGAAAAATACATGAAAATAACATGGCTTAAGAGATAAGTGTAAGGCGAAGGAAATTGTTATTTACTGGTTAAATCATCAATTTATTTTAAAACAATATTTAATACTGGTAAAATGTTTGCAGAGAATATATGTTACCTCTAAAAAATTGAATTTTAGGTCAATGTCTTGAAAAACTATATAATGTACATTGAAAAGCTTCCAATAATAAATTGTGATGATATTCTGGAAATGCCTCTATTTAATAATTATAATTTTAAAATTAACAATTGCTATATTTAGATTTAAAGTCAATATAAAAGAGGTATTCATTTTGTGAGTGATATTATTATAGCAAGAAATTGTTATATTTTGAAAGAATCTTTGGATACACATGTTGACACAAATTAAATTTCCAATTGTACTGTATGTATGTATGTATTTATTGTGTCCTTGCAGTCAAGGATAACCCATGAAAGTGCAAGCACTTATTTCCAATAGGGTGAAGAGACAGCGAGTATAAGAGACAGTATTGAGACACAAGGAATCTTGGTGCGATACCCTAGCTCTTTGCAAATAGATCCCTTGGTTCTTTTACGTACTCAGTGTATAGCACCGATACACGCGAGAATTACCTGGGTTACATACCAGTACATCTCTAGTTGGGTGAGAAATACTTGAAGCATTTCTGAAATTTTCAGTGCCCCGGCCAGGGATTGAACCCACGACCTATGGAATGGTAGACCAGAGTGTAACCACTCGACTACCGCACCACCACCAATTTGTACTAAGGAGTACTTAACATAACATATTGAAGACATGCCTAATTTTCAATAAAAATATATTTCTAACTTACATTAAGAAAACAGTAACAAGCCCTCAAGAAGAGAAACATACTTATCAAATATATATGCAAAACTGTGACATTTCAGTTTGTCATACAAAATGGAACTCAGAATTGTTTAATATTGACTTGAAAAGAAGTTCATGCACTAAGACTTGTTCAATTTGACTAAGGAAATATATATCAGATGGCGCCAGTGCAGAATATTTCACAGAATCTTGGGAACAAAAGCTCTTATTTTCAAAATAAAAATTGTTGCCAATTACTTATGTACATTCTGTTATTATGAGGTAGAAAATAAAATGCACTTGTTCTGGTACCCCATTTACCCCCAAAATTGCTAAATTTGTTGTTGAGATTATTTGCATTAGTAGACCAAGCATACCTATTCATATTAAATGTCAGAAAATAATACTTTGTATTACAAATCCAACAAGATGTGTTTGTGAAACACTATGTCCTCTTTGAGCGATTTTGACCAATATATTTGGCCTTTGATCTTGAAGGATGACCTTGACCTTGACCTTTCACCACTCAAAATGTGCAGCTTCATTAAATACACATGCATGCCAAATATCAAGTTGCTATCTTCAATATTGCAAAAGTTATCATTTTGACCCATATATTTTACCTTTGACCTTGAAGGATGACCTTGACCTTTCACCACTCAAAATGTGCAGCTCCATGAGATACACATGCATGCCAAATATGAAGTTGATATCTTCAATATTGCAAAAGTTATGGCCAATGTTTAAGTTTGTGCAAACCAACAAACAAACCAACAAACAAACCAACACACGGACAGGGTAAAAACAATATGTCCCCCAGTATAGACTGGGGGACATAAAAATGAATGATATAAACAAATTGCGACTAGAGATTAAACGGTATATCTTATAGGGAAATAAAAAGTCCTAAAAAGTATGGATTTGTAAATAGAATGAAACACAAGTTTGAAATATACAAAATACTATTGAAGCAGATGAAAACTTACGGATCTTATCCGTTTGTTCAAATATATACTGATGTCTCCCATAATGACATAACAAATCATAGCGCATAATATAACAATTCTTTATTTCACAAGTATTGTGTAAAATCTGCATTATCAGTTTATTGTACATTATGTCATTCATTATGTTCTAGTTACTTTTTAAGCCCCAGTAGGGTGGCATATAGCAGTTGAACTGTCCGTCAGTCCGTCCGTACAAAAACTTTAACATTGGCAATTACTTTTGCACTATTGAAGATAGCATGTTGAAATTTTGCATGCATGTGTATCTCATGGAGCTGCACATTTTGAGTGCTGAAAGGTCAAGGTCATCCTTCAATGTCAAAGGTATTTTTTTAAATCAAAGTGGCGCATTGTGTTTCTGGCAAACACATTGCTTGTATGGGTAACATTTTATTGATAAATGCTATACATACTTTTTTTCAAATTTAATATAGTTTGTATGTAAAAAGGTAGTTTTTTGTACAGCTTTTTTTTAATTCTTGAAATAAAAATTAGAACTGTACAATAATGTTAGTAGACAATTATATGTTTGTACCAATCAAGAAGCTGTACATGAAATACTATGTATATTATACCAAACTAATATTTACTCCTAAAAGCTCAGAGCATTCAAGAAGAACTCATATTGCTATATACAATGCTTGTATATATGTAATATTCTAGAGAGAAAACAAAATTTGTCAAATGTAGAAAAAAACACTTTTATGTTCATCTTGTTGCAAAATGCTGTACCCCTTTACCAAATGACAAATTTTAACCATCCCAAATTTTACGCAGATGCATATGGAAAATGAAATTGAAATAAATAAGGTCATCCTCGTATACATAATTATAACTTATTCCATAAACCCCTCATGCCATCAAAGATTGGAGATTATAAGGAATGAGTCGAATTTGGATATTGCAAGGGTTTCACTTGGTGTTTGTCCATAATGATAATATTGATTTTAACAATAATTTATATTGACACATTTCAAGAGTCTAAATAAACATCACTGTCACAATGAATTAGCATAAACTCCATTATCTTGATTAAAATGTAGATTGTTAATTGTAAATTAAAAATTCCTGAGCTTAAACCGTGGATTGAACCAGGGTCTTCCGAGTCGTGACCAGAAACTATACATATTTTTTACAGCACTTTAGTCCATTCCTTTACTAATGTCAACCTTGTTGACTGTTTAAGTGACTGTGGGTCGCGAAAGTATATGACAATATTAAAATATTTGTTTACTAACTACAGTACATGTATATTCTCCTTCCAAACACGATGTTTATTTGTTGAAATAACAATTGTCTGTCCCTATTCATGTTATAATTCATCATGATCTAAGACAGATAATGTTTTAAAGTTCTTGATGGGGCTGTACAAAATAAAGCTGATTTTTCATGCTGTTGTAAAACTCTTCGATGACGTTAATTCTCATTTTGAAGATTCTTAAATTCGACAGAGTTTGGCAGCCACGATACCGTCTTGGAAGTGGTCCGAACAAACGTGAGTATAAAATGTTGGATTCTAATTCTTCCGGCTATTGTTCTTAGCCAGTCTGTTTTGTATATAAGTCCTTTAGTAATTTACCTTTTTCAGAAAATTAACTGACTCTGCTGCTTAAATTGAGAAATTTAAAGATGCAGCAGTAGTATTTCCCCATTGTTTATATTGACACCGGAAGTAGGTATACCGTCCCTTACGAACGACAACTCTGTCAAGAGGGAATTACGGAATGGCGCATGCGTTATTTACGCCCGAGCAGCGTGGAGTCGGAAGGACGTTCGGAAAGATTCGGTGTATAAAGCGGATACCAGGAGCGGCCCGCAGTGACAGATTTACGAGAGGTGCTGCCCGATGTGTTGACAACCCGAACTGTGCAGACGATATCTTGTCTGTCAGAAAATATGCCTTTCTCGCTATTTTATGAATCTATGAGTTTTAGAGCATGGGCCTTTCTGATCGATATAAATCGATTATGATGTTTTGCACCTTTCATGTAGTAAAGTAAACATCCGATTAACCTAGGGTACATCTGAGTGCATGTAATCTTCATTTCAAGTACTGATGATGACGAAGATATAGATGATGAAGATGATGATGATACAGGCACATCACACGACAAAAACAGGAAGTGCGACTCTCTGGTGTGCCAGTAATGTTCGCGATACATTTCTTACAGATATTCCAGGAATCACTTCAAAGATGCTACAGTTTAATTATATGAACATTCAACCTCTAAGCCCTTTCTGTTCTCAGCATATGTACAATCTAATTAAGTGTTTCGTTCACCAATTAAATGATTTATCATATGCTGAACAACACTTGCACATACGAGATAACGTTAGGTTACGTCAATCAAGCTTCAACACCAATATGTTTTCAAGGCATGCGTAATTATAAATAGTTTATACCTATCAGAATAGCAATAACTTACTACATAACTACAGAATAAGGCAAATAACAACAGATAACTAAATTCATGCTATAATGATTGCAGAACAAATTTTCTATCTTTATGAATTGTGTGTAAGTCAGAGTTTATTTTCGGGTCATCGCTGATTTTTCACGAATACCTTATGTACTGACCTGCCCCTGTGACCTTTCAGGGAAAAATATTTTAATTTCGAACCAAAGTAGGTCAAATTTACCCCAACTGCTCGGGTTTTCGCCGAAGATTAATTATTATTATTATTTTTAATACAAATACTCCAGTGCACGGTGGCCCATGACACCTTATCTTTCACTGGTATTAAAAAAAAAGAAAAAAAAAGAGAATTATATTACAATAATAAAAAAGTGAAAGGCATGGTAGATCTATTATAGTATCTTTTATAATATAAAATAGATAAATGATTAGGTATATCTTTCTATAAGTGTATACATTTTGTCCTGTTATAACCATAATTAGTATTGTTATCATCATCATACTTATCATTAACTCCAACATCATAGTCATCAATAACAGGCTTGTCTCATCTGGCGAGGGTCCCGTGCGAGACTTCCTTTGCCTTTGCTGTCTCACCTCGCCTTGCATGGTAATCATTTTTTTTGAGAACCGGAGCTCATTGCTCAAAACATATATCTCACGCAGACACATTAGGTTTAGTTATGTTTAGTGTTTGCACCAGGAATAAAACATGTTAATTAACCGATACACATACATACTCATACAATTTTCTTGTGAAATATAAATGCATTCCATTTGTTAAAAGATATGTTTATGATATAAGAAAGTAGTTAATTACGAGTCTATGTCGCGAAGAACTTGCTAAATATTTATAACCTAAACTGCTGAAGTCGTTTCTTTCAAATATATAATTGATCATCATATATCATGTTCTGCTTCTACAAGAACATGCCTGCAATGGGGATTTAGCTCTCTCTCTAAACAAATTATCTCAAGTAAATTTAACTGAAAGTTGAAGATTAAGAAAGAAAACGAATTGTTCTACTTTTTACATTTTATGCCGACTCGGCCTCAGTAGTTTCGAGATATCTGTTTTACAAGATCACACGAAAGTTGGTATCGGGATCATTCTACGCAATGGAGACTAAAATAACACGGTGAGTGTCATATCAGTGTCTTGGCCTTAAAGTCTCAATAAAAGGTGACACCTGTCAAAATAAGAATAAACAATTAAACATACATTTAAATTATTTCTGGTAAAGTTGTATCATTCATTTGAATTTTCCTTCATGACCTGCGAGACGAAAGTACTTTACTGTTATGGACATATATGAAAATGTAAACTTGTCCCCAAGTACACATGCATTCGCATAATTATCAAATGTTGTCCCGATAAAACGAATGCAATCAATAAAGTAACACGGCTAAATATATAATTAATTAAACATGTAAATCAGGTAATTCTAAATCGGATTATAATTTAAGTTCTTTTAATACTTCTCATTGTAAACATGGATTAGTAGCTTATTTAATCTAGCCGTAGTGGTTAAATAAGGTTTATGTTGAACTCTTTAGGTTGAATAAGTTCAATAGATCTAATCAATTCAATTTCAAACTAACACTGATATCACTCATCCCTTTTCCTGTGTAATGTGTTTGATAAATGTTCAATGTCCAATCATTGATTATATTGATTATATATTATATATACATGTATTACATCTGTGCCTATTTATCACATGCTATACCTTGTTTTCAATGTAATACAGACATTACGTATTTTTTATATTACACATGTGTAATACAACATTTTTAAGCGCTTTCATTGGCTACCGAGTCAATAACTAACCAATCGCATGGCTTTATTTTGGTGAAATGACGTCGTCAACATGAAATGGCGTCACAATAGTAAACAACTTTTAGATCTATCAGCATTTGTTTGGTCAATTCAGATGTAATTTATTTAGTTAAAAAGCATGTGATAACAAAGATCTGACACTCTTTGTCATATCATAACATACTTTATTAAACTCGTCTAGGAAATTCGTTAGTAAGCTCGCCAAAGGCTCGCTTACTAACAAAATTCCTGAACTCGTTTAATAAAATATGGTATGATTGACAACTCATGTCAGATCCTATATTTATAATATGTTTTATTATAAATAAATATGTTACATGTAATTATGTTAAAGTATTTGTATTGTGTGATCTGTGCATAAATTGCATTTTGTATTGTTTTGTTTTGTTTCAATTGCTCCCCGTCGGATCACGAAATAATTATTGTTGTATGAGTATTGTTGTATTTAATTACAATAGGTCATTCGATACATTTCACAATATTATGGTCGAATAGTTGTTTCTTAGAGAATGTGTAGATGTTCAAATCTAAATACTCATTCGAATTCACAGACGTACCACAGATATTGAAAATAGGTTCAAACACATTTTTATAATTACCTAACAACTATAGATACCGGGATAACCTATACATTATCCGTTTACATCCAAAGTATATGTTGAAGAACGATGCTCCGTTTCTTTCTAAGGTGTATTCTATAACGACACCTTGCAATAAAATGTTGTATCCACTTGTATACTAAGTTTCATGATAAATGTTGTTTCGAAGTTCATCTGCACCCATCATGGATCTAGAGACCATCCGGCAACCAGTTGAACCGTTTTGCTTACTTACAGTAAATCTTTTTAGAGATGTATTTAAAGCCATCTTTGTTTACGTTACATTCTTGTTGCGTTTTAGCACATCACACCATATAACTCCGGAAGAATGATTCTCTAGTCTACCAGGGATTTTCGCGATAAAATTCTTAAACTCATTCGAGAAACCACTTCAAAGAATCATCCAGTTTTAATTGGATAAACATTCTGCCTCGCATCCCTATCTGTTCTCGGCATATTCGAAATCTAATGAAGTGATTCGTTCACCAATTAAACGATTTTCCACGAGTTCAAAAACATGGGCTCATACGAGCAAGCGTATGTTTAGGTCCTTCAAATTTGCATACGAATATTTTCTAACGGGGCGCGCACTTATGAATATAGCATACTAATCAAAACTGCAGTGACTGACTTACTGAAGTAGGCGTATATACCATTGATCACTTACCACATCTCAAAGTATTGCATTATGTTTATTCGTTTTGTGTTGCGTCACTTAATCTTAACCAAAAGCTCGATTTATACAAATAAAATGCTTTATACGTTATTAGTCGATATCAGGCTAACAAAGCATCACTATGCTTCACATATTGTGTTATATGTGTCTGTGAATGTATCATCTGCAATGTTGTCTGAAACAACTTTGATGATCTATACTGTATATTTTGTAAGGGCTTACTAGAACGTACAGTTGAACTTCTGCATTTACCGGTAATGGACTGCAAAAATACCGTTAATGAAGAGTTCATGATACGTTTACGTGTCCTACTTTAAACATTGCTGTGTGTGGACTCATTTCCTGTTAATGCTAGATGCCTTTCGGTAATTCGTTTGACCTTGACTTTTGAGTTAAGGAGATGGATTTGCACACGACATATTACCTTCTTGGTATTGACATGTATTGTAATTTATTTTAAATTGCATGATAAATGGTAAAGTTACAGTTCAGACAAGTTGTTGTATGGCCAAAATTGGTATTTGACTTCTACGTGGGGCATTGACCTGTGAGGTAGAGATACGGTATAACGCACGACATGCCGTCTCATTATAGTGGTCATTTGTGTAAAGTTGCTTAAAATTTCATTCTGAATGTCAAAGTTTTAATTCGGACAAGCTGTTTTATCGCCATCATTGGCCATGTAAAACCTTAAACAGCTAAGGGTGACCTTGAAACTTGAGGTACAGAGACGAGTATTGCACACTCTTGGTGGTGAAAATTGTGGTAAGTAATTGTAAGAATGCGCGGTGAAAGACAAAGTAACAGTCTGGACAAGCTCACAAACACACACACGAACTCACATGCAATCATGCACGCACGCACATCCACTCGACCATTTTGACAGCTATTTCGAGCGGGCTCAAATAAATAAAAAAAATGTTACGAAACGTTGGCTCCACAATGTTATATTTCAAACCGAACAACATCTTAGTTGTCATAACACCATCTGTCAGGCGGTTCTGGGAAATGCAGAAAAGGCACGTTTAATGACCCCAGATGGGCTCTCATTCGCTCCAGGCATTGCATTAGCGGACTCGTCAAGGACTAATAACCGAACAGGACGAATAACCAAAAAACCTGTTTTATTGATTAAATTGTTTTCAATCTTGTCAAACCAGCATACAATTTGTTGCAGCAAACCATTTATGTTAATGCTGTAGATGTTTTACTGTTTGAAACACGTTTTTAACAGTATAAAATTACGATTCTTTTGTATCAAACAAAATTTAGGTCACACTGATGTTACAAATAGAAAACGGGCAAATTATCAAATGTCGAAAGACTATGGCGGCTTTCTGGCTAGACAGGCTGACCGCGAACTGACCTTAGTATACTGCGCGATGGAATATACTCGGTTTAAAGAAAGTGCACAATTTTTTTTCTGGAATGCTAGCTTATGAAAACCAATCATTTAAAGAAAAAATGGGTAAGTCAATATAAAATTATATAAAGTGATTTGTCGTATATCAGGTTCAGGAACACAAGGAAACTGCACTAATTGCATTATGTAAAATATATATTTGTGCACATAAAGCAATATGAACATATTTTTTTTTAATATAAGAATTCAACCTCTAAGTTTAGACGCTCCTCCTAATATAAAGAGACACGAACACAATATATTGATATGGAGAGATGAGTGTTGATCTGCTGTATCCGCTCAACACTTCTATAATGATATATGATAGCTATACTTTGTAGTAAGTTCAATAGATCTAATCAATACCGTTCCACACTTGACTAACAATTAAATCGCTCATCCTTTTTCCCGGGCATTATACTTGAAAAATGGTCCATGTTCAATCATGTGCATCGATAGAAATCTGTCATTCGTTATATTTCTTTCAAAGATATAACATCTTTGGCTGTTTACAATAGTCATTATTGTAAATAAATTTATGACAGGTAATTCTGTTATATTATTTGTATATTGTCTCGTCGTATTTTTTTGTATTTATTGTTTTGTTTCAATTGCTTACCATCGGATTAAGAAATACTTGTGTTATTGTTATATAATTATTATCGCTATAATATTTAATTACGTTAGCTTTTTCGATACATTTCTCAATATGATGATCGCAAAGCTGTTTCTTAGAGGGTTAAAAATACTACTCGTGTTCACAGACGTGCCGCAGATGTTAAAAATAAGTTCAAACTCATGTTGATAATTATCTATAACTGTAAATACCTGGGTAACCTATACACTTAAAGTTTACATTCCAAGTATTATATGTTGAAGAACGATGCGCAATCTCTTCCGCATGTTTATTCTATTACGAACGTTTGTTGATAATATGGCATCTACTAGTAAATTAAGTTAAATAGCATAATGCTGTTTCGAAGATCATCTGCGACCAAAAAAGATCTATAGACCATCCCGTAACCAACGGCAACCAGTCGAACCTTTTGGTTACATTCCAGTAAATAATTGTGTATATCTCTGTTTCAAAGCGGTGCTTATTTGTGAATAGTTCTTTTTCAATTTTGGTATAAAAGCAATTTAGTAATCGCAGACATCGTAATTTCCATATCCTATGTGTGTCTGCAACATGTTAGTACACAAGGTGATAGGTTAACGTTAATGGTTAGTTTACTGAGTGGTGTGGGTTTTTTGTCAAAATATCACTTATCAAACCCTGTTTTCTCTCAGGGTCGGCATTCATACATAGACGCTTTTCCTCAAAAGAAACATAAAATCTATATTTGATTGTAATTTTTGGAAGTTGTTATTGATATTGTTTATTGTTTTATTTTGCATTATTTCAATGACATGAATAAAATCACATGTTTCAACTTGTTGGTGTAAGGGAAAAAAATATGTTCAGTTATTTATTCAAATTTAAAGATATGTTTGATACACATGTTGATTTGAATTGCGTCTCAAATCAAAAGGCGTCTCCACGCTCAACGACTGATGTATAATTAACGCCCGAGCAGCGTGGAGTCGAAAGCACGTTCGGATGTAGAAAACGGATATAAGCGGCGGCCCGCAGTGACAGACTTACCAGAGGTGCTACCCTACATGTTGACAACCTAGACTGTGCAGACGATATCTTGTTTGTCAGAAAATATGCCTATCTCGCACTTTTCTCAATCTATGAGATGTAGAGCCTTCACGTTTCTTATCGATATAAAACAGTTATGATTTTTGAACCAACCATGTAGTAACTGTATCATGCTATAAAGTCAAGGGGTACCTCCGAGTACATTTAATCTAAATTTCATGTACTGATGATGATGAAGATAAAGATAATGAGCAAAAATGATGATAGCGGCACATAACACGACAGAAGACAGGAAGTGCGACTCTCTGGTGTGCCATTAATATATGCGATAAATTTCTAGCAGATATTCCAAAAATCACTTCAAAGAGGCGCCATTTTTAATTAAATGAGCATTCAACCTCTAAGTCCTACCTGTTCTAGGCATATTAAAAATATAATTCAGTTTTTCGTTTCACAAATAAATTATCTACAAGTGCTGAAGAACACGTGCACATGCGAGATAACAATTGGGTACGTCAATCAAGCTTTCGAACGAAAATGTGTTCAAGGCATGCCTAATTATAAACAGTACATACTAATGCAAATAACAATTACTGAAGTATGTAATTAGGCAAATTACAACACATATCCAATGAAACACTATGCAAATGCAGAACAAATTCACTTGAATAATGATTTTACGTTTTGTGTTTAGATATATAAGTATGTATAACAAATTCAATGCGCATTATGTGCAACAAATGAATTCCCCATATATATGTATACGTTTGATGTCGATTTGTATATGTTTAATCATATTGTCCCTTAAATAATTGTCATAAAACCGTTACGTTGTATACGCTGTGTGCAGTTTCTGACTAAATGCATTGTAATTTTGAACTTGTGTCTTTCCTCAGTACTTCAATACAGTCAAGTTACCATTACCGGATCAGTAGCGTAATATAGTTGTTCTGGTGAAAAGCAATACATGTTTTGAGACTTCTTTTACATCAGTTTGATTAAATATTACCTTTGCTCACTGATGCTAAGATAATTCACCTTTGCCGCTATCCATGTGGAGCCATGCCTGCTAAGAAAATAACGCACTACATTGAAACTGTTTCCATCGCTATTAACGAAACGTTTGCTGCACTATGTAATATTTCAAACCTAACAACAGCATAGTTATCATTACTCTATCTGTCAAATGCGCGTTACGCCAATAAATATTAGCGGTAAAACGCATACTCGTGTAATTTGAGGCGTTACGGAGAAATTCTGGCATCGCACGCTAAATGACTCCAGATGGCACTCCGTCGCTCAAAGCACTACCGACTCTTTCGTGGATAAGCGTAGTTATTATGGAGGAGATGGATAAATCTCATTTCTTCTTACTTATATATTTCAGTTCATGTTCACGTTTGTTTTGTGACGTGAAAACGAATGGCGGTTTAAATTAAATCCGAAAATATACGATTGTATAGTAAATAACGGTTAATAAATCTGTGTCTGTGTCTTTTATGTGTTAATGGCGACAGTTCATACACAATTTCTTTAAATACACCGACTTAATTTGCGAACTTGCAATCGTTAAAGAACCGTAACAAGAACGACCGATTTAAGAGTAAGTACTAGCAAAATCGCTCTGGCATTTTATGTCTAGTCTACATACATTCATCATTTTAAGAATATTTATCAAAGATACTTCGAGTATATATTTTATATCACTTATTTAACATTACATCACCTGATCCAAAATGACTAAATCCTACCGGTTGTTGTCGTCGTGGTGCTGATTTGTTTACCACAGCAAGTGGATGTTCATTGACAGCTATGAGTTTTGTTTGAACATGAAGCATGTAGAACACAGGCATGTCTCACCTGGCGAGAGTCTCTCGCGTACCTTCCGGCGCCTTTGATGCCTCACCTCACCTCACCTGGTATACATTGTTTGATAACCAGGACTCTTTGCTTAAACATACATCACACGCAGCACCATTAGTGATGTTAAGTGTTTGCACCTGGATTTAGACATGTTCAACAACGTGCGTATTACCGAGATACATATATGCTCACACAATTGTCTTGTAAAATATGAATGCATTGCATTTGTTAAAAAGTACGTTTATGATATCAGAAATAAGTTCATTAAGAGTCTATGTCGCGAATAACGTGCTAGATATTAATAACCTAAACTGCTGGAGTCGTTTCTTTTAAATATGAAATATTCAATTGATCATGATATATCATATTATTCTTTTACAAGAAAATGCCTGCAATTAGGATTTAGAGAGCTCCCCCAACAATTATCTTAAGTAAATTTAACTGAAAGTTGAAGATTAAATAAGAAAACGGATCGTTCGACATTTGCCTTTCATACCGACTCCGTCCCAGAAGTCAAGAGGAATCTGTTTTACAAGATCACACGAAAGTTGGCATGGAGAACATTATGCTTCATGGAGATTAAATTATCACGGTGGGTGTCACATCAGTGTATTGGTCATTAAGTCCAAATAAGGTGACACCTGTCAAAATTAGAATAAACAGTTAAATAGACATTTAAATGTATAGTAAAATTGTGTTATTGCTTTTGAATTTTCATTCATCAGCTGCGAGAAGAAAGTATGTTATTTGTATAGACAGATTTGAAAATGTCAACACTGTCCTCAAAGTGCACATGCATTAGCCTAGTAATTACATATTTTCCTGCTAAAACAAATGCAACAAAATCAACCAAATAAACATAAATATATAATGAATTAAACTTTTTCATCAGGTATTTCTTAATCTATCGGATTATAGCTGTAGTCATTTTAATACGTTTTATTGTAAACTTTGATTTGTAGCTAATGTAATTTAGTCGAAGTGGTAACTCATTAGGTTGAATGTTTCAATAAATCTAATCAATACAATTTAAACAATTGACTAACACTAAACTTACTCATCCCTTTTCCCGTGCACTGTATGTTTTTTGTGTGTGTTTCTGGTCGATATAAAACAGTTGTGATGTTTTTTGCACTGTTCATTACTCGTATCTACCGATTGTTCCTTAGTAGTCATATTTAATTAACAGTCCATGTACTGATGTAGATAAAGAAGAACATGATTATAACGTTCCATCAAACGAAAGAACAAACGAAGTGCGACTCTCTGGTGTTTTAGAAATGTTCACCATAAATTTCAAGCAGATATTTCAGGAATCACTTCAAAGAGGCTTTCAGTTTAATTATATGAACATTCAACCTCAAAGCCCTATCTGTTCTCGGTGTATTAACAATCTAATTAAGTTTTTCGTTCACCAATTAAACGATTTTCCATGAGCTGAACAACACTGGCACATACGTGATAACGTTTGGTTACGTCAATCTAGCTTCCACACGAATATGTTTTTAAGCCATGCTTAATAATACATAGATAATAACAATCAAAATTGCAGTTACTGAACTACAGAATTAGGTTAATAACAACACATATCGAAATAAATGTTTTGACAAGTGCAGAACAAATTTACTAGACTAATGATTTTACGTATTCTGTTTAGTTATATACAGCGTCAAGATCAAATTCAATGAGCATTCTGCGAATAAAAGTGATTCCATAAATATAGGTGTATACGTTTGATGCCGACTTTTATGTGTTTAATCATATTTTCTCTGTAATAATTTGTTCTAAAACCTTAACGTTATATACTCGATGTAGAGTATGTGACTATAAACGCATTGTTATATTGAACTTCTGCATTTGTACAGGACTTCAAGACTACAGTTCAAACAAAGGTCACGTTTAGGTTACGATAGTTCACCTTTGCCGCTATCCTTAATGTTCCAGGTGGAGTAATTCTTGCTAAGAAATAACGAACTACATGGAAACAGTTTCTCTCGCTATTAACGAAACGATGGCTGCCTTCTCTCGCTATTAACGAAACGATGGCTGCCGTATGTTATAGTTCAAACCTAACAACATCATAGTTATCATAACTCCATCTGTCAAATGCGCGTTCCGCTAATAAATAATAGTGGTAAAACGCATGCTCGTGAATTTTGAGGCGGTACGGGGCAATCCTGGCAACGCATGCTAAATGCCTCCAGATGGCACTCAGTCTCCCAAACCGCAACAGACTCTTTCGTGCATAAGCGTAGCGATGATTTTTAAATACTCATATTAAAAGAGGTCGAGTAATCTTTATTCTTCAGTAAGTAAATAGGCTTAATGTACAAACTTGCAAACGTTAAATAAAAGTGAAAAAAAGGACCGATTTAGGAATAAGCACTAGTAAAATCGCTCTCGCATCTTACCAATTGTTGTAGTCTAAAGACCTCTAACTAGTTCAATGCAATGTATCAATCATACTTCGAGTATAACATATTATTTTATTAATTATAACATGACATCACGTGTTCCACAATGTCTAAATCGCGCTGGTTGTTGTCATCGTGGTGCTGATGTATTCACCACAGCAAGAAAATGTTAATTGCCAGCTGCGAGTTTTGTTTGAAAGTGAAGCATTCAGAGCAGTGACATGTCTCACCTGGCGACAGTCTAGCGCATGCCTTCCGGCGCCTTTGATGCCTCACCTCACCTGACCTGGTATACATTCTTTAGAACCATGGCTCTTTGCTTAAAAATACATAACACGCAGCTCAATTAGGATAAGTGAGGTTAAGTGTTTTCACTTGTATTTAGACTACCTGCGTATGACCGATATACATATATGCTCACACAATTGTCTTGTAAAATATTAATGAATCCAATTATTAAAAAGGGACTTTTATTATGTAAGAAAGAAGTTAATTGTGAGTCTACGTCACGAGGAATATTCTATATATAAATATCAGGTGTAGTCGTTTCCATCAAATATCTTACCGATCATCATATATGATGTTACTGTTCACCTACTGATCTCCTTCTATAAGAAGATGCAAGCCTTAGGGATTAAGAGAGCTCTCTAAACTAATAATGTCTCGTAAATTTTACTTGAAGTTGAAGGTTAAACAAAACACGGATTGTTCGATTTTTCGTCTTTCATACCAACTCAGTCCCAGTAGTCGCGAGATACCTGTTTTAAAAGATCAGACGAAAGTTGGCATCGGAGACATTCCACACCCTCCAAGTGCACATTCATTAGCATAAATATCACATGTTTTCCCCCATTAAAAACGAATGCAATCAGTAAAATAACACAGCAAACTGTATAATAAATTTAAAATGTACATCAGATCTGTCTTAAATTATTGGATTATACCTGTAGTTATTTTAATACTTATTATTGTGAACGTTGATAAGTTGCTTATTTAATTTAGTCGCAGTGGTAACTCTTTAGGTTGAATACGTTCAATAGATCTAATCAATACAATTTCAAACTTGGCTAACACTAAAATCACACATTTCCTTTCTCGTGTACTGTGTTTGATAAATGTTCAATGTCCAATCATGTTCGTCGAATGGTATATATAACATCTGTGCCTATTTATAATATGTATTAGTATTAATAAATTTGTTACAGGTAATTATGTTTAAAGTATTTGTATAGTGTGTTCGTTGCATTAATTGCATTTTGTATTGTTTTGTTTTGTTTCAATTGCTCACCGTCGGATCAAGAAATAATAATTGTTGTATAATTATTATTGCTATATTTAATTACTTTAGGTCATTCATTCGATACATTTCGCAATATTGAGGTAGAAAAACTGTTTCTTAGAGAATGTGTAGATGTTCCGATCTTAATACTCAATCGATTTCTTAGACGTACCACATATGTTAAACATAAGTTCAAACCCATGTTGATAATTATCTAACAACTGTAGATACCAGGATAACTTATATATGCGTTTGAATGCCAAGTATATTTTAAAGAACGATACCCAATTTCTATCTCAGGTATATTCTATAACGACACCTTCCAGTATAATAGTGTATCCACTTGTTTATGAAGTTTAATGACAAATGTTGTTTCGAAGATAATCTGCGCCCACAATGGATCTAGAGACCATCCGGCAACAAGTTGAACCGTTTTGCTACATTACAAATCTTTTTAAGGTATGTATTCAAAGCCATCTTCGTTAACGTAACATTCTTGTTGCGTTCTAGAACATCACACCATAGAACACCGGAAGTATGACTCTCTTGTTTGCCAGAGATGTTTCGCGATAAAATTCTAAACTCGTTCCAGAAATCACTTCAAAGAAGCCTCCAGTTTTAATTGGATAAACATTCTGCCTCGCGCCCCTATCTGTTCTCGGCATGTTCGAAATCTAATGAAGTGATTCGTTCACCAATTAAACGATTTTCCATGAGTTCAAAAACATGGGCTCATACGAGCAAGCGTATGGTAAGGTCCTTCAAATTTGCATACGAATATTTTCTAACGGGGCGCGCACTTATGAATATAGCATACTTATCAAAACTGCAGTGACTGAATTACTGAAGTAGGCGTATAAACCATTGATCACTTACCACATATCAGAATATTGCATTATGTTTATTCGTTTTGTGTTGCGTAACTTAATCTTAACCAAAAGCTCGATTTATACAAATAAAATGGTGTATACGTGATTAGTCGATATCAGGCTAACAAAGCATCACTATGCTACACACATTGTGTTATATGTGTCTGTGAATGTATCATCTGCAATGTTGTCTGAAACAACTTTGATGATCTATACTGTATGTTTTGTAAGGGCTTAATATTATGTAAAGTTGACTTCTGCATTTTTCCCGTAACGGACTGCAAAACTACCCTTTATGAAGAGGTCATGATACGTTTACGTGTCCTACTTAAAATATTGCTGTGTGTGGACTCATTTCCTGTTAATGCTAGATGCCTTTCGGTAAATCGTTTGACCTTGACTTTTGAGTTAAGAAGATGGATTTGCACACGACATATTTCCTTCTTGGTATTGACATGTATGGTAATTTATTTTAAAATTGCATGATGAATGGTAAAGTTACAGTTCATACAAGCTGTTGTATGGCCAAAATTGGTATTTGACTTCTACGTGGGACATTGACCTGTGAGGTAAAGAAACGGTATTACGCACGACATGCCGTCTCATTATAGTGGTCATTTGTGTAAAGTTGCTTAAAATTTCACTCTGAATGACAAAGTTATAATTAGGAAAAGCTGTTTTATCGCCATCATTGGCCATATATTACCTTAAACAGCTAAGTGTGACCTTGAAACTTGAGGTACAGAAACGAGTATTGCACACTCGTGGTGGTAAAAAATTGTGGTAAGTAATTGTAAGAATGCGCGGTGAAAGACAAAGTATAAGTCTGGACAAGCCCACACACACACACACGAACTCACATGCAATCATGCACGCACGCACATCCACTCTTCCATTTTGACAGCTATTTCGAGCGGGCTCGAATAAATAAAAAAAAATGTTACGAAACGTTGGCTCCACAATGTTATATTTCAAACCGAACAACATCTTAGTTGTCATAACACCATCTGTCAGGCGGTTCTAGGAAATGGCGAAAAGGCACGTTTAATGACCCCAGATGGGCTCTCAGTCGCTCCAGGCATTGCATTAGCGGACTGGTCAAGGACTAATAACCGTAGAGGACGAATAACCAAAAAACCTGTTTTATTGATTAAATTATTTTTGATCTTGTCAAACCAGCATACAATTTGTTGCAGCAAACCATTTATGTTAATGCTGTAGATGTTTTACTGTTTGAAACAAGTTTTTAACAGTATAAAATTACGATTCTTTTCTATAAAACAAAATTGAGATCACACTGATGTAACAAATAGAAAACGGGAAAATTATCAAATGTCGATAGCCTATTGTGTTTTTCTGGCTAGACAGGTTGACCGCGAACTGACCTTAGTATACTGCGCGATGGAATATACTCGGTTTAAAGAAAGTTCACAATTTTTGTTCTGGAATGCTAGCTTATGAAAACCCAAATTTTTAAAAAAATGGGTATCTCAATATAAAATTATATAACGTGATTTGTCGTATATCAGGTTCAGGAACACAAGGGAACTGCAATAATTGCACTATGTAAAATATATTTGGGCACATAATGCATTATGAACATATTTTTTAAATATAAGAACTTAACATCTAAGTTTAGACGCTCTTCCTAATATTAAGGGACACGCACACACTATATTGATTTGGAGAGATGAGTGTGGATCTGCTGTATCCGCTCAACACTTCTATAATGATATATGATATCTATACTTTGTAGTAAGTTCAATAGATCTAATCAATACCGTTCAACACTTGACTAACCATTAAATCGCTCATCCTTTTTACCCGGGCACTATACTTGAAAAATGGTCCATGTCCAATCATGTGCATCAATAGAAATCTGTCATTCGTTATATTTCTTTTAAAGATATAACATCTTTGGCTGTTTACAATATACATTATTGTAAATAAATTTACAACAGGTAATTCTGTTATATTATTTGTATTTTCTTTCGTCGTATTTATTGTATTTTGTATTTATTGTTTTGTTTCAATTGGTTACCATCGGATTAAGAAATACTTGTGTTATTGTTATATTATTGTTATCGCTATAATATTTAATTACGTTAGCTTATTCGATACATTTCTCAATATTATGATCGCAAAGCTGTTTCAAGTAGTATTAGATGTTGAAGAACGATGCGCAATTTCTTCCGCATGTTTATTCTATTACGAACGTTTGTTTATAATATTGCATCTACTAGTAAATTAAGTTAAATAGCATAATGCTGTTTCGAAGATTATCTGCGACCAAAATAGATCTGAAGACCAGCCCGCAACCAACGGCAACCAGTAGAACCTTTTGGTTACATTCCAGTACGTAATTGTGTATTCCGCCGTTTCAAATCGGTGCATTTTTCTGAATAGTTCTCCTTCTATTATGGTATAAAAGCAATTAAGCAATCGCAGACATAGTAATTTTACATATCCTATGTGTGTCTGTAACATTTTGGCGCACAAGTTGATAGGTTAACGTTAAGGGTGCGTTAAGTGTGTGTGGCATGGGTTTTTTGTAAAAAATTCACTGATCAAACCCTGTTTTCTACCAGGGGTAGCATTCATACGAGACGTATTTCCTTAAAAGAAACATCAGATATATGTTTGATTGCAGCTTTCGAAAGTTGTATATGCTGTTGTTTTATTCTGCATTTATTTCTATTTCATGAATAAAATCGCATGTTTCAACTTGTTGTTGTAAGAAAAAATATATTATGATCAGTGATATATTTTCTTATTCAAATGTAAATACATGTATATGTTTGTTACTCATGCGGATTTAAATTACCTTCAAGAATGAAATGGCGTTGCCACGCTTAACGGCGCATTTTTAATTTACGACCGAGCATCGTGGAGTCGGAAGCACGTTCGGAAAGATTCGATGTAGAAAGCGGATACCAGGAGCGGCCCGCAGTGACAAATAACGAGAGGTGCTACCCGAAGTATTGACAACCTGAGCAGCGCAGACGTTATATTGTCTGTCAGAAAATACAACTATCTTGCACTTTAACGAATCTATGAGTTTTAGAGTATGGGGGTTTCTGGTCGATATAAAACTGTTGTAATGTTTTGTGTTCTGTTCATGACTCGCATCTACCAATTGTTCCATAGTAGTCATATTTATTATACATTGCATGTACTGATGCAAATAAACAAGAAAGATGATGATAGCGGCACATCATACGACATAACACAGGAAGTGCGACTCTCTGGTGTGCCAGTAATGTTCGCGATAAATTTCTAGCAGATATTCCAGATATCATTTCAAAAAGGCTTCCAGATTAATTATATGAACATTCAACCTCTTAGCCATATCTGTTCTCGGCATATTAAGCATCTAATTAAGTTTTTCGTTCACCAATTAAACGATTTTCTATGGGCTGAACAACACTGGCACAAACGTGATAACGTTTGGTTACGCCAATCAAGCTTCCACACGCATATGTTTTCAGGGCATGCGTACTTATAAATAGTTAATACCAATCAGAATTACGATTACTGAACTACAGGCAAATAACAACAGATAACCAAAATAATGCTATAAAAAGTGCAGAACAAATTTACTACCTTTATGATTTAACGTTCTCTGTTTGGTTATATACAGCGCCCGAACACATTTAATGCGCAGTATGTGAATAAAAGTGATTCCATAAATATATGTGTATACATTTGATGTCGATTTGTATGTGTTAAATCTTTTTTTTCTAAAACCTTTGCGTTATATTCTTTTTGTGCAGTATGTGACTTAATGGATTGTTAACATGAATTTCTGAATGTCCAAAGAACTTCAAGACTATAGTTTAAACAAAGGTCACAGTTACGTGTTCCGATATTTCACCTGTGCCGCTATCCAAAACGTTCCAGGTGGAGTCATTCTTGCTTAGAAAATAACGAACTACATGGAAACTGTTTCCTTCGCTATTAACAAAACGTTGGCTGCACTATGTACTGTAATATTTCAAACCTAACAACATCATAGTTATCATAACTCTGTCTGTCAAATGCGCATTCCGCCAATAAATATAAGCGGTAAAACGCATGCTCGTGTAATTTGAGACGGTACGGGGCAATCCTGGGAACGCATGATAAATGCCTCCAGATGGCGATCAGTCGCTAAAGCACCACAGTCTCTTTCTCGTGCATAAGCGTAGCGACCGACGATTATAAATGAGTCGCGCTCTGAGAAAAGGGGTGTTTATGCATGTGCGTAAAGTGTCGTCCCATATTAGCCTGTGCAGTACGCACAGGCTAATCAGGGACGACACTTTCCGCTCCTTTGATATTTTTCATTAAAAAAAGTCTCTTCTAAGCCAAAATCTAGTTTAGGCGGAAAGTTTCGTTCCTGATAAGCCTGCGCGAACTGCACAAGCTTATCCGGGACGATACTTTACGGACATGCTTTAAAACCCCCTTTTCACAGAGCGCGGTTCAAATAGTTAAAATGGAAGGGGTGGAGAAATCTCATTTCTTCGTAAGGCCCTCTATCTCTGCCGCGATTGTGTCTACGCTAGGCATCGGTTGATTATTTTTATATCCCTATTCATGTTCACGTTTTCTGTGTGACGTCACTACGAATATCCAAGAAAATATAATATATGTGCAACTATAAGATTGTAATGTCAATTAGGGCTTACAACTCTGTATGTATGTATTTTATGTTTAAATGGCGACAGTGCGAACATTATTTCTTTAAATAAATCTACTAAATATACAAACTTGCAAACAGTAAAGAAAAGTTACGAGAAGGGCCGATTTAAGAATTAGTACTAATACAATCGCCCTGGCATCTAACTATTTTTTCAAATGTATACAGTCCCTTAACAATTTAAAGAACATGTATCGATGAGACTTCTTATTTTATATATTATTTTCTATCTATAACATGACATCACGTGTACCAAATTGTCTAAATCGCGCTGGTTGTTGTCATCGTGCTGCTGATGTATTTACCTCAGCAAGTAGATGTACATTGACAGCTGCGAGTTTTGTTTGAACGTGAAGCAGGTAGAACACAGGCATGTCTCACCTGGCGAGTCTTGCGCGTGCCTTCCGGCGCCATTGATGCCTCACATTACCTCACCTGATATGCATTTTTTGAGAACCAGGGCTCTATGCTTAAACATAGATCACACGAATCACAATTAGGTTTAGTGAGGTAAAGTGTTTGCACCTGGAATAAGACATATTCAACAACGTGCGTATTACTGTTATACATATATGCTTACACAATTGTCTTGTAAAATATAAATTTCTTCAATTAATTAAAAGGGATTTTTATTATGTACGAAAGTAGCTATGTGAGTCCACGTCACGAAGAACATTCTACATAATTATATCTGAATTAGTGTAGTCGTTTCTATCAAAAATATAATGGATCATCATATATCATGCAAATGTTCACCTACTGATCTCCTTCTACGAGAATATGCGTACCATTGCCATTGGTATAAAGCGAGCTCTCTTAACTAATTATCTCAAGTAAATTTTACTTCAAGTTGAAGATTAAACAAGAAAACTGATTGTTTGATATTTTCCTCTCATACCGACTCGGCACTAGTAGTCTCGAGATATCTGTTTTAAAAAATCTTACGAAAGTTGGCATCGGGATCATCCCACGCCGTAGAGACTAAATAACAGGGTCAGGGTCACATCAGTGTCTTGGCCATAAAGTCCAAAAAAGTGACACTTATCAAAATTAGAATAAAAAATTAAAACAGATATGAAAATGTGATAACGATATGATGATGATTATTGATTTGATGATGTCGAAATTTATAAACATAAACAGCTTCAAAGAAGTCTCCCAATTTTAATTGGATAAACATTATGTCTCGCATCCCTAAATGTTCTCGGCATATTAGATTTTTTTTAAGAGACGCGCACTTATGAATATTACATACTAATCAAGACTACGGTGACGGAAGAATTGAATCAGGCAACTGATTGAGTATATACTATTGACCGCTTACCACATCTCAAATTATTTTATTTGGTTTATTCTTTTAGTATTTTGTTACTTAACAGTGGCGTTCGCAAAGGCTTGATTTTAGAAAAAAATGGTTTACGTTATGAGTCGATAGCAGCTAACAAAGCATCATTATACTACACATACTATGTGTTGAATATGTCTAGGAGGGTACTTTCTTCAATCCGTTGTCTGAAACAACTTGGAGGATCTATACTGTATGTGAAGTTAGTGCTTAATGTTATGTAAATTTGAACTTTTGTATTTTCCCCGTAATGGTCTGCAAAACTACCCTATATGAAGAGGTCATGATACATTTACATGCCTATCGGCAACTAGTCGAACACATTGTCAATAATGCATGTAATTATTTATACAAAAAAAAGATAAGGGACGCATATACTTGATCTTTTTTTTTCGTAGTGTGACCTTTACCCTTACAGAGGACTGATAAACCTTCACAACATGGTTAAAATTGTTTGAACATTATTATTCCATGATTAATGATAATGGATGAAATTAACGCCCCGACAAGTTATTTTACGGTAATATTCAACCTTTGACCTTTATGTGTGACCTTAACCTTTGAGGTAGGGAGACGGTTTTACACACGACATATCATCTCAACAAGGTGAACGTTTCTGGTAAAATTGCACAATGAATGCTATAATTTCAGTCCGGAGAAGCTGTTTATTGCCAAATTTAACATGTGATCTTTTAGTTTGACCTTGACTTTTGAGTTAAGGAGATGGATTTTGCATACGACAAATCATCTTCTGAATGAGGACATGTACGGTATTTTTTGTTAAATTGCATGACGAATGATACAGTGACAGTTCGGACAAGTTATATGACAGAAATTGGTATTTGATTCTTACGTGGAACCTTGACTTTTGATGCAGAGATACGGGGTTAACGCACATGCCGTTTCATTATAGTGGTCGTGTGTATAATTGCTTAAAATTGCACGATGAATGAAACCGTTATAGTCCGAAAAAGCTGTTTTGTGGCCAAATTTGACCTTTGAACGCTGTGTGACCTTGACATTTGAGGAACAGAGACGTGTATTGCTAATGGTGGTGAAAATTTGCGGTAAGTAATGGCAATAGTGCGCGTTGACTGACGAAGTAACAGTACGGACAAACTCGTACGGACACGAGCACACACGTAACCATGCACGCACGCACATCCACTCGACTGTTGTGACTGCTATAGCGAGCTTTCCACAAGCGGACTCGACACAAATAACAAACGAAATAGAAACCGTTTTTTAGTATTTTTTACGAAACGTTGGCTCCACTGTGTAATATTTCAAACTGAACAACATCATAGATATCATAACTCCATCTGTCAAATTCGAATGCCGCCAGTAAATATTAGCGATAAACAGCATGCTCGGTTAATTTGAGACGGGAATGCAGTGAAGGCAGGTTTAATGACCCCAGATGGGCGCGAAGTCTCTCTATGCATTGCATAAGCAGCCTGGTCGAGGACTAATACCCGAAGAGGACGATTAACCAAAAACCTGTTAAATTGATTAAATTATTTCAATCTTGGCAAACCAGCTTACAATTTGTTGCAGAAAAACCCTCTGTTTATGCGGTTAATTGTCTACCGTTTGCAACAAGTTTTTACAATAAGCTATTTAAAAATTGATATTGGGCGTTTATCCTGATTTTGAAAATAAAGGTTGAACATTTACTTCTCTTAAAAATTTAACTGAAAACAAAGGTTAATTTTTTCAGTTGTTTTACCTTATCCATCGTATGAAATGTAAGTTATGCTGGTGCTTGCAAACTATTAGACATGCATGATACAGTCATTACAAACATGTACATGTATATTTTAACTGCACACTTTTATCCGTATATATGAATGACACTACATCATATGATTCTTTGTCCTCACATGGCATATCGTGTATCTAATATAATACGGTTATTAAAGATTGAAATATATGGCATGTTAGTATTTCATTGAGACACAGTTTTCTATTCCACACATTCCGTGTGCTTATTCTGGCTTTCTGGCTAGACAGGCTCACCTTGAACTGACCGTAGTATACTGCGAATGTATTAAGTTTTAAAAAGTGCACAATGCTTGTTCTGAAATGCTGGCTTATGCAAAACCCAGTTTTTGCAATGTTTGTGTGTCAATATTAAGTAATATAACTTGATTTTTCGTAAGTATATGGGGATAGGGAACAACATGGAACTGCAATTATTAAATGATGTAAAATATATTTGTGCACATAAAGAAAAATGAACTTACTTGTTAAATATAAGAACACAGCCTCTGAGTGTAGACGCTTTTGCTAATATAAAATGACACGCACACAATCTATTGATTTGGAATGATGAGTGCTGACCTCTTGTATCCGTTTAACATTTCTATAAGGATATATACGATAGCTATACTGTGTTATAGGTCCAGTAGATCTAATTTATACAATTCCACACTTGACTAACAGTAATCATCCCTTTTCCCGGGCGATATATTTAAAAAGGTTACATTTCTAATCACGTGCATCGATAGAAATATTACATTCGTTACAGTTCTTTCAAATATATACATTCTTTGTCTCTTTACAATAGTCAATATTGTAAACAAAATGTTACTGGTTATTATGTTATATTTTTGTATTTTGTTTCGTTGTATTAGTTGTATTTTGTGTTTATTT
This sequence comes from Dreissena rostriformis, assembly GCA_007657795.1. Taxonomy (NCBI): domain Eukaryota; kingdom Metazoa; phylum Mollusca; class Bivalvia; order Myida; family Dreissenidae; genus Dreissena; species Dreissena rostriformis. The sequence continues at coordinate 70,204 of VMBQ01003524.1, read as the reverse complement.
TTGTTTGAATTGCTCACCGTCGGTTCAAGGAATAAGTGAGGAAGCTCATTCGATACATTTCTCAATATTATGATCGCGAAGCTGTTTCTTAGAGGATTCGTAGATGTTTAAATCTAAATACTACTCGAGTTCACAGGTGTTAACAATAAGTTCAAACTCATGTTGATAATTATCTATAACTGTAAATACCAGGGTAACCAATACACTTATCGTTTACATTCCAGGTATAATATGTTGAAGAACGAAGCGCAATTACGTCCTCATGTTAATTATATTACGAAAACTTGAAATATAATAAAGTATCTACTAAGTGTAAAAAGTTAAATAGCATAATGCTGTTTCAAAAATCATCTGCGACCAAAATAGATCTAAAGACCATCTCGCAACCAACGGCAACCAGTCGAACCAGTTGGTTACATTCCAGTAAATTGACGGTGTATCCCCCGTTTCAAAGCGTTGTTTATTTCTGAAGAGTTCTTTTACTATTATGGCATAAAAGCAATTTAGCAATCGGTGACATGTTTGTTTTCATATCCTATATGTATCTGCAACATTTTGGTGCCTAAGTTGATAGGTAAACGTTAGGGATGCGTTTACTGTGAGGTATTTTTGTCAAACTTTCACTGATCAAACCGTGTTTTCTACCAGGGTCTGCATTCATACGAGACGCATTTCCTAAAAAGAAACATAACATATAGGTGTAATTGTAATTTTTGGAAGTTGTTATTGATGTTGTTTTATTTTGCATAATTTATATGACATGAATAAAATCACACGTTTCAACTTGAAGGTGTAAATGAAATATATTATTTTTAGTGATTTGTTTCCTTATTCAAATGTAAACATATATTTGATACACCTGCTGATAAAAAATTCATCTAAAATCAAAAGGCGTTTCCACGCACAACGACGCACGTGTTATTTACGCCCGAGCAGCGTGGAGTCAGTAGCACGTTCGGATAGACTCGGTGTAGAAAGCGGATACCAGGAGCGGCCCGCAGTGACATAATTACGAGAGGTGCTACCCGACGCGTTGACAACCTGAACTGTGCAGACGTTATCTTGTCTGACAGAAAATATGTATGTCTCGAACTTTTCCGAATCTATGAGTATTAGAGCACGGATGTTTCTGATCGATATAAAAGAATAATTTTTTTTTTCACCGTTCGTGGTATAAGGTAAACATGCGATTACATCTGGGGTACCTCTGAGCACTTGTAATCTACATTTCATGTACTGATGATACTGAAGGTGAAGATTATGAAGATGGTGAATATGATAATACCTGCACATCACACGACAGAACACATGAAGTGCGACTCTCTGGTGTGTTAGTTATGTATGCGATAACTTTCTAGCAGATATAGACAATCCCAGAAATCGATACCTTCCCGGATTACCCGCCCCTGAATACTCTCGCGCGCCTCCAAAACGGTACTGAAGAAATAAACATGGACCTATATATGCGATACATTTCTAACAGATATTCCAGGAATCACTTCAAATAGGCTTCCATTTTAATTATATGAGCATTCAACCTCTAAGCCCTATCTGTTCTCGGCATATTAAAATCTAATTAAGTTTTTCGTTCACCAATTTAACGATTTTCCGTGGTCTGACAAAACAGGCACATACGAGATAACGTGTGGTTACGTCAATCAAGCCCTTACAAGAATGTGTTTCAAAGGCATGCGTAATTATAAATAGTTCAAACCAAACAAATTTACAGCTACTAAATTACAGAATTAGGTAAATAACAACATATATTCAAATAACTGGTATGCAAAGTGCAGATCAAATTTACTTGAATTATTATTTTACGATCTGTTTAGTTATATAAAGCGACAAAAACAAATTACACGAGCATTCTTTGAATAAAATAGATATCGATTTTTATGTGTTAAATCATAATGTCTCTTTAATTATTGTTCTAAAACTTTTGCGGTATATACTCTATGTGCAGTATATGACTAAATGCATTGTTAACTTGAACTTCTGCATTTTATCAGTACTTCAATTAACAGTTAAAACAAAGATCACGTATATGTTACAATAGTTCACCTGTGCCGCTATCCAAAACGTTCCAGGTGGAGTCATTCTTGTAAAGAAAATAACGAACAACGTGGAAACTGTTTCCTTCTCAATTAACGAAACGTTTGCTGTACTTTGTAATATTTCAAACCTAACAACATCATAGTTTTCATAATTCCATCTGTCAAATTCGCTTTACGCCAATAAATATAAGCGGTAAAACGCATGCTCGTGTAATTTGAGGCGGTACAATTATGTTAACGCACACTAAATGCCTCCAGATCGCGCTCCGTCGCTCAAAGAAGGATCGATTCATTAGTATGTACTAGTAAAATCGCTCTGGCATTTTACCAATCAACCATTAAACCATTTCGAGAACATGTATCAAGGATACTCCACTATTACATATTGTGTTATACTATAACATGACATCACGTGTAACAAAATGTCTAAATCGCGCCGGTTGTTGTCATCGTGCTGCTGATGTATTTACCACAGCAAGTAGATGTTCATTGACAGCTGCGAGTTTTATATGAACGTGAAGTATGCAGCACACGGGCATGTCTCACATGGCGAGAGTCTCGCTCGTGCCTTCCGGCGCCTTTGACGCTTCACCTCACTTCACTTGATATACAATTTTTAAGAACCATGGCTCTTTGCCTTAACATACATCACAGGCAGCACATTTTGGTTTACTGATGTTTAGTGTTTGCACCTGGATTTAGACATGTTCATCAACTTGCGTTTTACCGATATTCATAATATGTACTTTGTCTCATACAATTGTCTTGTTAAATATAAATGCATTCAATTAATTAAAATGGACTTACATAATGTAAGAAAGTAGTTAATTGTAAGTCAACGCCACGAAAAACTTTCTAGTTATCAATATCTGAATTGATGTAGTCGTTTCTATCAAATATCGAATGGATCATCATATACCATCTAGCTGTTCACCTACTACGAGACAATGCATGCCATTGGGGTTAAGAGAGCTCTCTAAACTAATTATCTCAAGTACATGTAATTTAACGTTGAAGAGTCAACAAGTAAACGGATTGTTCAATCTTTAGTCTTTCATACCGACTCCGTCCCAGTAGTCGCGAGATGTTCGGTGTAAAAAGATCACACGGAAGTGGACATCGGTATAATTTTACGCCATGGAGACTTAATAACATGGTGAATGCCCTATCAGTATCTTGGCCATAAAGTCCAAATAAAGTTGACACCTGCCAAAATTAAAATAAACAATCAAAATAGAAATTTTAATATCTACAAAAAATTATTATTGCGTTTGAATTTTCACCTTTGAGACCAAAGTACTTTACTGTTATGGACATGTATGAAAATGTATAATAAATTTAACATGTACATCAGATCTGTCTTAAATAATCGGATTATAACTTTAGTTTTTTTAATTCTTATTATTGTAAACGATGATTAGTAGCTTATGTAATTTAGTCGTAGTGGTAATTCTTTAGGTTGAATAAGTTCAATAGATCTTATCAATACAATTTCAAATTTGACTAACACTAAAATCACACATTCTCGTGTACAGTGTTTGATAAATATTCAATATCCAATCATGTACTTCGAATGA
>VMBQ01003524.1:0-56544 GCA_007657795.1 Dreissena rostriformis | reverse complement strand
AAAAGTTAAAGTTGCGGTTTATAGTCTGCTTCGATATGCATCTTCAGCCGACTTCGACATTAACCCCCGATGACTGGTATTTAAGTCGTCCGTTTACATATGGCGCACCAGGCAGCCACGGCACATTGATTTTTTTTGATTTTTTTTTTATTATTTTTTTTTTTTATAAAAAATGTTGTTTTATGACATATTGATAGTATTAAAGTGACTTGGCCACGCGACCAACACCTTTGCTCTGGCCGCTAATGATCGGTCAAGTGCTTTCCACTCGCAGTACATTTTCGGATGGGATTTAACCGATTTTTTTAAAATTCGTCACTTTAAAAAAATTAGAGACACTTTTTAAAAATTATGGTCATTTGCGACAGTGGCGATCGACAGCGAAACCCCTGACACCTGTCAGAATTAGAATAAATAATTAAAACATACATTAAAATGTCTTATACAATTGTATAATTGTGTTTGACTCTTTATCCATCACCTGCGAGAAGAAAGTATTTTTATTTGTAAAGACATATTTAAAGTCGTTTTTTTAAAAACAGTAAACATGAGCTATCAAAGCTATTTTCCGACAAAGTCTCAGCAACAAGATAAACAAACACTTAGATTAAAAGAAATGCAGATTATTACATATTGTTTATAGAAATATAAATGGATTGCTTAGAACAAAATCATCATTAAAAGTAATTGACCAGAGTATTTAAATGCATACATAAGACTTTTAAAATATAAACCTGAGCATACTAATATATTAACACAAAGTTATGTACAAACGCATGGGGAACGGAGACTAACAGTATTATAAACATCATCTGTCACCCACAAACATACGATCCTTCTATACAATATGTCCCACTGTATCGAGAAAACCCAGGGCAAGCCTAGCACATGTTTCAGCGAGATAGGTCGATCCTCTTCTCAAGCATTCATCCGTTCCAGGCGAACAAGGAAGGAATACCCGATCCCATGAGACGTTGAACAAAGACAGCAGGCAGATCACATGTCTATGTAAATAAACAGTGTTTCGTTGCTTTGATACTATCAATTAACTTAACACGTAAGTCAGAGCATTACAAGTATTTAAAACATAAAACAGTTAAACAAACATGCAGAATAAAAACACATGGAAATTCACTGTCAGTCCTGCAGGGCATTACTGGATGTAAAGTGATATACACCAGAGTTGATCTGTTAAAACGTCAATAAGAATAAAACTATTTTAAGACACTGAACCAGAGAAAAGAGGCAAAAACCTACTATGAAACTGTTTGTTTTTTTAAACTATCACTTTATACCAGGTTTTAGGTAACTGACTGACAATGAACTCATGCAGACAAGAAAGGTTTAAGATAGAAAAAAGAAATCAAACCAAATGGTAATAGCATACATGGGCTGTCTTAGCCCATCGGATTACAACTGTAGTTATTTTAAGACTTCCTAGTGTACACGTTGATTAGTAGTTTATTTAATTTAGTCGGAGTGGAAACTCTTTAGGTTGAATTAGTGCAATAGATCTTATCAATACAATTTCAAACTTGACTAACACTAAAATCACTCATCCCTTTTCTCGTTTACTGTGTTTGATAAATGTTCAATGTCCAATCATGTGCGTCGAATGATATAAAAAAATATATAACATCTTTGCCTATTTATAATATGTATTTTTATTAATAAATTTGTTACAGGTAATAATGTTTAAGTATTTGTATAGTGTGTTCGTTGCATTAATTGCATTTTGTATTGTTTTGTTTTGTTTCAGTTGCTCACCGTCGGATCACGAAATAATAAGTTGTATTAGTATTATTGCTATATTTGCTTACTTTCGGTCATTCGATACATTTCGCAATATAATGGTCGAAAAGCTGTTTCTTAGAAAATGTGTAGATGTTCAAATCTAAATACTCAATCGAATTCTCAAACGTGCCACATATGTTAAAAATACGTTCAAACTCATTTTGATAATTATCTAAAAACTGTAGATACCGGGATAACCTATTTATTATCCGTTTACATCCCAAGTATATGTTAAAAAACGATACGCCATTTCTTTCTCATGTATATTCTATAACGACACCTTGTTATATAATATTGTATCCACTTGTATATTAAGTTTAATGATCCATGTTGTTTCGAAGTTCAACTACGCCAATAATGAATCTAGAGACAATCCGGCAACCAGTTGAACCGTTTTGCTACATTACAATAAATCTGTTTTAGGTATGTATTCATAGTCATCTTCGTTTGCGTTACATTCTTGTTGCGTTCTCGCACATCACACCAAATAACACCGGAAGTATGACTCTCTAGTCTACCAGAGATGTTCGCGATAAAATTCTAAAAACCTTTCCAGAATCCACTTCAAAGAAGACTCCAGTTTTAATTGGTTAAACATTCTGCCTCGCATCCATATCTGTTCCCGGTATATTCAATATCTAATGAAGTGATTCGTTCACCAATTAAACGACTTTCCATGAGTTCACAAACATGGGCTCTTACGTTTGGTAAAATCTTTCCAACTTGCATACGAATATTTGCAAAAGGGACGCTCACTTATGAATATAACATACTTATGAAAAGTGACTGAAGAATTGAATTAGGCAACTGATAATTGAAGTATGTTTATTCGTTTTGTGTTTCGTTACTTACCAGTTGCGTTCGCATAGGCTTGATCTTTAAAAAAATGTTTATACGTTAGCAGGATAATACGGCATCAATATACTACACAAACTATGTGTCGTATGGGTCTTTGCATGTATCATCTTCAATGCGGTGTGTGAAACAACTTTGGTGATCTTCACTGCATATAATGTAAATGATTAATGTTATCCACAATGGAAGTTCTGCATTTTCCACGTTAAACAATTCAAAACTAATCTACGTGATGAGGTCATAATACGTTTGGATGCCCCACTTTCAAATGGTTCGGTGTGGACCAATTTCTTTCCTATCGACAACTTGCCAAGCCATTGTCAATAATACATGTGATTTTGAAAATAAAAGATTTGACATGTACATACTTGACCTTTGTTCGTTGTGTGACCTTCATCATGACAGAGGGCTGATAACCCTTCACAACATGGTAACACATATTTTTAAATTGCATGATTAATGATGTAATTAACGCCTGGACAAGCTTTTTAAGGCCAAATTTAAACTTTGTCGTTTATGTGTTACCTTAACATTTGAGGTAGGGAGATGATTGTTACACATGACGTATCGTCTCAACATGGTCAACATTTTTGTGAAATCGCACAATGAATGATAAAATGTTAGTCCGGAGAAACTTTTTTATGGCCAATATTTAACATTTGATCTATAAGTTTGAATTAAAGAGATAGATTTTGCAGACGACATATCGTCTTCTTATTGTGGAGTTTAATGGTAATTTGTTTTAAAATTGCATAATGACTGACAAAGTTAAAGTTCGAACAGCTGTTTTATGGCAAAATTGGTAGTTAATTTCTACGTGGCACCTTGACCTTTAAAGCAGAGATGCGGGGTTAACGCGCGACACGCCGTCTCATTTTAGTGGTCATGCGTGTTAAGTTGCTTAAAATGTCACGATGACTGACAAAGTCCGAAAAAGCTGTTTTATGTCAAAATATTACCTTTGATCGCTAGGTGTGACCTTGACATTGGAGACGGGTACAGAGGCGAGTATTGGACGTTAATGATGGTGCAAATTTGCGGTAAGGAATTTTAAGAGTACGCGATGAATGACAAGGTTACAGTCCGGACAAGCTCACACGTACATGAGCATAAACGCAACCATTCATGAATGCACATCCACTCGACAGTTGTGACTGCTATTTTTAGCAAACTATATAGAAACTGTTTCCTTTGCTTTTTTACGAAAAAGTTGTTTCCACAATATAAGATTTCGAACTGAACGACAACATAGTTATCATTACTCTGCCATATGCGCATGCGGCCAATAATACATAGCGGTAAGTATGCTCGTGAAACTTGAGACGGTACTGGCTAATCCACGGAGGCGCGTTAAAAAAACAGATGGATCAGTTGTTCTGGAAATCGCATAATCGGTCTGATCGATGACTAATAACCTAAAACATGTTTAATTGATTTAATACTTTTCAATCTTGCCAAAACAGCATACAATTTGTTGCAGAAAACCATTTATGTTAATGTTGTTAATTTTCTACTATTTGATACAAGTTTAAAAAAAGATCTGTTTGAAACAAATCCTGTTTCAACGTTTGTATTCAATTCGTAATATAAGCATAAACGTAACAAAGACATGTACATACATACACTTATTTGACCATATGTCCTGTGATTTAACCATACAACTGAATTACTGTATTTTTCCTTCTACCTTTTAACCATTTACCTACTTTACTACTAGGTTTGAATTGCTCCCCGTTGGATCAAGAAATTTTTGTTTTGCTATTGTATCATTAATATCGCTATATACAATTACGTTAGCCCATTCGATACATGTCTCAATATTATGATCGCAAAGCTGATTCTAGGACGATTCATAGATGCTTTAATATAAATACAACTCGAGTTCACATACGTGTCGCAGAGGTAAAAAATAAGTTAAAGCTCACGTTGATAATTATCTATAACTGTAAATACCGGGGTAACATATACACTTACCGTTTACATTCCAAGTAAAATATGTTGAAAAACGATGCGCAACTTCTTCCGCATGTTTATTCTATTACGAAACATTGAAATATAATATTGTATCTACTTACATAGTGTATTTAATAATCAAATGCTGTTTCGAAGATCATCTGCGACCAAAATAGATCTGAAGACCGTCCAGCAACCAACAGCAACCAGTCGAACCTGCTGGTTACTTTCCAGTAAATAATTGCGAATCCATCAATTCAAAGCGGTGCGTATTTCTGAAGAGTTCTTTTTTCGGCGTAGCTGAATAACCTAGGTTTTCACCTTAACCTGACCTTTGTAAGTGTCCAATAGAATTCAAATAAAATTTCCCGCGGAAAAGACCTTCATTTATTCCATTGGCTGATTTGAGCATAATCCCCCAGAACATTGGAAACATGACCGCGTCTTTGTAGTATAGCATGATACGCTGGTTTGCTGCGTGTTCAGCATGAAACAATTGTATCTCTAATGATAAGTCTTGATGGATAGAACAGTTTTACACTCAACTCTTGACATCAATACAGTTTGTGTGTGCCCCTTTATATTCAGAGGATTGTCAGCGCCAGAGCGTTTGTACTTAAAGGCTATGTTCTCATATTTAGTTATTACTACCATATTGCTGTCTGTGTACTAGTATATTTTAGTTCATAAAATTATCGCTTTTCGATATCCTGATATTAGTTTTGGCCAAACCATTTTAAATTGTTGTCGAAATTGAACATTAAATATGTAAAAGTATAAAGTTTTAAACAAGCCGTCGTTCCAGCAGTGGAATCGTAACCTCACTTTAAGCATTGCATTCAAAGCCGCAAGGTATCAGGGTGAGTTCGCGGCCAGTACAGGGATCGTTATATAATATAGACGCTATCGGGTGAACTAGGTGAACTGGAATTGTATTTAGACCAGATGTTAAATGAAGATATTCGCCGATATAATTATGGTATCTCAATAATAGAGTCTTAAGGTGTTTTCAACAAAACCATGATAAATATTATTTTTGATTTATTTAACAAGAATTATTCCACTATATTGACCAATGTATTGAGCATGAGCGAGATGATTCCCGAAACTGTTAATAATCGAATCAAATAGCAATGCCCGACAAACCACTAAACCAGGGATGTATAATAGATACATCCCTGCACTAAACAGGTTTGTCCGAAGAACGCGCGAATAAATATTTAAAATATGTACGGATACTTCGCGTGTTGCCGGTTGACTAACATGTTTTAATTTCACTTCTATTCTTCTTTTTTTTTGTATCTATAGATATATGATCAGCAATGTGTAATAATGTAAAATAAACCGCGAAAACTAGGCGTAGCATCCCGTACTGCGTGAAATGCAGCTAAGAACTGCACAGAAAAAGGCACATGCTATCTTTGATTTCATTCATTAAACTGTTTACCTTTCACCAACTCCAACCACAATCAACGCCGTATATCTTTTTTAAAGATATTTCTTGTTTCTACTACGGTATAAAAGCAATTTAGCAATCGCAGACGTGGTTATTTTCCATATACTATGTTTGCTAGCAACATTTTGGTGCAAAAGTTGACAGGTTTTCTACCAGTGTCTTCATTCAGAAGAGGCGAACTTTCTCAAATGAAACATACTTTTTTTATTGCAATTTTCGGAAGTTGTTATTGCTGTTGTTTTATTCTGCACCATATTGTTGGTGTAAGAAAACAATATTATGTTCAGTGCCTGTTTTTCCTTATTCAAATGTAAACATATTTTTTGATACACATGCTGCTTTAAATTTCCTCTAGAATCAAATAGCGTTGCCAGTCTCAACCGCGCATGTGTAATTAACGTGCGAGCAGTGCGGAGTCGGAAGCACGTTGGGGTAGACTCGGTGAAGAAGGCGGATACCAGGAGCAGCCCAGAAGTGACAGACATACGAGAGGTGCTACCCGACATGTTGACATCCCGGACTGGACAGACGTTATCTTGTCTGTCAGAAAATATGATTATCTCGCACTTTATGAATCTATGAGTTTTAGAGCCTTAACGTTTCTGATCGATATAAAACAATGATACCGGCACATCACAAGACACAAAACAGGAAGTTTGACTCTCTAGTGTGCCAGTAATATATGCGATAAGTTTCTAGCAGATATTCCAGGAATCACTTCAAAGAGGCTTCCAGTTTAATTATAAGAGCATTCAACCTCTAAGCCCTAACTGTTCTCGGCATATTAAAAATCTAATTAATTGCTTCGTTCACAAATAAATTATCTACAAGTGCTAAAGAACACTGGCACATACGAGATAATATTTGGGTACGTCAATCAAGCTTTCACACGAAAATGTGTTCAAGGCATGCCTAATTATAAACAGTACATACTAATGCAAATTACAGTTACTGAAGTATATAACTAGGCAAATAACAACACATATCCAATGAAACATTATTCAAAATGCAGAACAAATTTTCTAGAATTATGATTTTACGTTCTCTGTTAAGTTATTAACAGCGACAAGAACAAATTAAATGCGCATTATGTGAATAAAAGTGATTCAATAGATAAAAATATATATGCATACGTTTGATGTCGGTTTTTATGTGTTAAATCATATTGTCTCTTTAATAATTGTTCTAAAACCGTTACGTTGTATACTCTGTGTGCAGTATCTGACTAAATGCATTGTAATCTTGAACTTTTGTCTTTCCTCAGTACTTCAATGCTACAGCTAAGACAAAGGTCACATTCATGTTACGATAATTCATCTTTGCCGCTATCCAGGTGGAGCCATGCCTGCTAAGAAAATAACTACGTAGAACTGTTTCCTTCGCTATAAACGAACTGTTTGCTGCACTATGTAATATTTCAAACCTAATGACACCATAGTTATTATAACTCTATCTGTCAAATCCGCGTTCCGCCAATAAATATAAGCGGTAAAACGCATGCTAGTAATTCTGGCATCGCACGCTAAATGCTTCCAGATGGCACTCCGTCGCTCAAAGCACTACCGACTCTTTCGTGTATAAGCGTTAATAGTTATAATGGAGGAGATGGATAAATCTCATTTCTTCTAAAGGTCCTCTAGTCCTGTCGCGATTTGACGTTAGGCCACGGTTGATTATTTATATATTTCAGTTCATGTTCACGTTTGTTTTGTGACGTGAATACGAATGTCGGTTAGAATAAAATCCGAAAATAAACGATTGTATAGTAAATTACGGTCAATAAATCTATGTCTGTTTCTTTTATGTGTTAATGGCGACAGTTCATACACAATTTCTTTAAATAAACCGACTTAATTTGCGAACTTGCAATCGTTAAAAGAACAGTAACAAGAACGACCGATTTAAGAGCAGGTACTAGTAAAATCGCTCTGGCATTTTACCAATATGTCTAGTCTACATATCTTTAACCATTTTAAGAATATTTATCAAAGATACTTCGAGTATATATTTTATATCACTAACTATAACATTACATCACCTGATCAAAAATGTCTAAATCGCACCGATTGTTGTCGTCGTGGTGCTGATGTATTTACCACAGCAAGTAGATGTTCATTGACAGCTATGAGTTTTGTTTGAACGTGAAGCATGTAGTCCACAGGCATGGCTCACCTGGCGAGAGTCTCTCGCGTACCTTCCGACGCCTTTGATGCCTCACCTCACCTCACCTGGTATACATTCTTTGAGAACTAGGACTCTTTGCTTACACATACATCACACGCAGCACCATTAGGTTTAGTGATGTTAAGTGTTTGCACCTGGATTTAGACATGTTCAACAACGTGTGCGTATTACCGATATACATATATGCTCACACAATTGTCTTGTAAAATATAAATGCATTGCATTTGTTAAAAAGTGCGTTAAGGATATCAGAAATAAGTTCATTAAGAGTCTTTGTCGCGAATAACTTGCTAGATATTAATAACCTTAACTGCTGGAGTCGTTTCTTTCAAATATCCAATTGATCATGATACATCATATACTTCTTTTACAACAACATGCCTGCAATTGGGATTTAGAGAGCTCCCTCAACACTTATCTCAAGTAAATTTAACTGAAAGTTGAAAATTAAAAAAGAAAACGGATTGTTCGACATTTGCCTTTCAGACCGACTCGGTCCCAGTAGTCGCGAGGTATCTGTTTTAAAAGATCACACGAAAGTTGGGATGGAGAACATTATGCTTCATGGGGATTAAAATTACATGGTTAGTGTCACATCAGTGCATTGGTCATTAAGTCCAAATAAGATGACACCTGTCAAAATTAGAATAAACAGTTAAATATACATTTAAATGTATAGTAAAATTGTGTTATTGCTTTTGAATTTTTATTCATCACCTACGAGAAAAAAGTATTTTATGTGTATGGACACATTTGAAAATGTAAACACTGTCCTCAAAGTGCACATAAATTAGCCTAGTAATAACATATTTTCCCGCTAAACAAATGCAATCAACAAAATAACAGACCTAAATATATAACTAATTAAACTTTTTTATCAGGTAATTCTTAATCTATCGGATTATAGCTGTAGTTATTTTAATACTTTTTATTGTAAACTTTGATAAGTAGCTAATGTAATTTAGTCGAGTGGTAACTCTTAAGGTTGAATGATTCAATAAATCTAATCAATACAATTTTAAAAGTTGACTTACACGAAAATAACTCATCCTTTTTCCCGTGCACTGTGTTTAGTAAATGGTCAATGTCCAATTAAGTGCATCGAATGATTGAAATCTGTCATTCGATAAATTTCTTTCAACGATATGACATCTTTGCCTATTTATTATATTTCTTTGTTGCAATAAATGTGTTACAGGAAATTATGCCATAGTATTTATTTTGTGTTTCGTTGCCTGAATTTTATTTTGTACTGTGTGTTTTGTTTCAAAGGCTCACCATTGGATCACGAAACGCTTTATTATTGTTGTATTATTATTATTGCTATATTAACTTACGTTAGGTCAATCGATACAGCTCTCAATATTATGGTCGCAAAGCTGTTTCTTAGAGGGTTCGTAGATGTTCAAATCTAAATACTCAATCGAGTTCACATACGTACCACAGATGTAAAAAAAATAAGTTCGAACTCATGTTGATAATTATCTATGTGATAATCTATAACTTATCCGTTTACCTCCAAAGTATATGTTAAAGAGACCTTGAAATATAATATTGTATCAACTTGTATATTAATTTAAATACCAAGTGCTGTTTCGAAGATCATCTGCGCCAAAAATGGATCTACAGACCACCCAGCAACCAACGGCAACCAGTCGAACCTGTTGGTTATATTACAGTAAATCATTGTGTATCCCACTGTTTGAAGAGCTCTTTTTTCTGCTATGTTATAAAAGCAATTTAGTAATCGAATATTTTAGTATACATATAATATTTGTGTCTGCAACATTTTGATGTAACAGTTGATAGGTTGACGGTAGGCCCATAAGGGTGCATTTACTGAGTAGAATGGATGTTTGTCGAAATTNAAATCACTCATCCCTTTTCTCGTTTACGGTGTTTGATAAATGTTCAATGTCCAATCATGTGCGTCGAATGATATAAAAATTATAAAACATCTTTGCCTATTTATAATATGTATTTTTATTAATACATTTGTTACAGGTCATTATGTTTAAGTATTTGTATAGTGTGTTCGTTGCATTAATTGCATTTTGTTTTGTTTTGTTTTGTTTCAGTTGCTCACCGTCGGATCACGAAATAATAAGTTGTATTAGCATTATTGCTATATTTGCTTACTTTCGGTCATTCGATACATTTCGCAATATTATGGTCGAAAAGCTGTTTCTTAGAAAATGTGTAGATAATCGAATCTAAATACTCAATCGAATTCTCAAACGTGCCACATATGTTAAAAATACGTTCAAACTCATTTTGATAATTATCTAAAAACTGTAGATACCGGGATAACCTATTTATTATCCGTTTACATCCCAAGTATATGTTGAAAAACGATACGCCATTTCTTTCTCATGTATATTCTATAACGACACCTTGTTATATAATATTGTATCCACTTGTATATTACGTTTAATGACACATGTTGTTTCGAAGTTCATCTACGCCAATAATGAATCTAGAGACAATCCGGAAACCGTTTTGCTACATTACAATAAATCTGTTTTAGGTATGTATTCATAGTCATCTTCGTTTGCGTTACATTCTTGTTGCGTTCTCGCACATCACACCAAATAACACCGGAAGTATGACTCTCTAGTCTACCAGAGATGTTCGCGATAAAATTCTAAAAACCTTTCCAGAATCCACTTCAAAGAAGACTCCAGTTTTAATTGGTTAAACATTCTGCCTCGCATCCATATCTGTTCCCGGTATATTCAATATCTAATGAAGTGATTCGTTCACCAATTAAACGACTTTCCATGAGTTCACAAACATGGGCTCTTACGTTTGGTAAAATCTTTCCAACTTGCATACGAATATTTGCAAAAGGGACGCTCACTTATGAATATAACATACTTATGAAAAGTGACTGAAGAATTGAATTAGGCAACTGATAATTGAAGTATGTTTATTCGTTTTGTGTTTCGTTACTTACCAGTTGCGTTCGCATAGGCTTGATCTTTAAAAAAATGTTTATACGTTAGCAGGATAATACGGCATCAATATACTACACAAACTATGTGTCGTATGGGTCTTTGCATGTATCATCTTCAATGCGGTGTGTGAAACAACTTTGGTGATCTTCACTGCATATAATGTAAATGATTAATGTTATCCACAATGGAAGTTCTGCATTTTCCACGTTAAACAATTCAAAACTAATCTACGTGATGAGGTCATAATACGTTTGGATGCCCCACTTTCAAATGGTTCGGTGTGGACCAATTTCTTTCCTATCGACAACTTGCCAAGCCATTGTCAATAATACATGTGATTTTGAAAATAAAAGATTTGACATGTACATACTTGACCTTTGTTCGTTGTGTGACCTTCATCATGACAGAGGGCTGATAACCCTTCACAACATGGTAACACATATTTTTAAATTGCATGATTAATGATGTAACTAACGCCTGGACAAGCTTTTTAAGGCCAAATTTAAACTTTGTCGTTTATGTGTTACCTTAACATTTGAGGTAGGGAGATGATTGTTACACATGACGTATCGTCTCAACATGGTCAACATTTTTGTGAAATCGCACAATGAATGATAAAATGTTAGTCCGGAGAAACTTTTTTATGGCCAATATTTAACATTTGATCTATAAGTTTGAATTAAAGAGATAGATTTTGCAGACGACATATCGTCTTCTTATTGTGGAGTTTAATGGTAATTTGTTTTAAAATTGCATAATGACTGACAAAGTTAAAGTTCGAACAGCTGTTTTATGGCAAAATTGGTAGTTAATTTCTACGTGGCACCTTGACCTTTAAAGCAGAGATGCGGGGTTAACGCGCGACACGCCGTCTCATTTAAGTGGTCATGCGTGTTAAGTTGCTTAACATGTCACGATGACTGACAAAGTTATAGTCCGAAAAAGCTGTTTTATGGCACAATATTACCTTTGATCGCTAGGTGTGACCTTGACATTGGTGACGGGTACAGAAGCGAGTATTGGACGTTAATGATGGTGCAAATTTGCGGTAAGGAATTTTAAGAGTACGCGATGAATGACAAGGTTACAGTCCGGACAAGCTCACACGTACATGAGCATAAACGCAACCATGCATGAACGCACATCCACTCGACAGTTGTGACTGCTATTTCGAGCGGGCTCGACACAAATAGCAAACTATATAGAAACTGTTTCCTTTGCTTGTTTACGAAAAGTTGTTTCCACAATATAAGATTTCGAACTGAACGACAACATAGTTATCATTACTCTGCCATATGCGCATGCCGCCAATAATACATAGCGGTAAGTATGCTCGTGAAACTTGAGACGGTACTGGGTAATCCACGGAGGCGCGTTAAAAACCCCAGATGGATCAGTTGCTCTGGAAATCGCATAATCGGACTGATCGATGACTAATAACCAAAAACATGTTTAATTGATTAAATACTTTTCAATCTTGCCAAAACAGCATACAATTTGTTGCAGAAAACCATTAATGTGAATGTTGTCAATTTTCTACTGTTTGATACAAGTTTAAAAAAAGATCTGTTTGAAACAAATCCTGTTTCAACGTTTGTATTCAATTCGTAATATAAGCATAAACGTTACAAAGACATGTACATGCATACACTTATTTGACCATATGTCCTGTGATTTAACCATACAACTGAATTACTGTATTCTTCCTTCTACATTTTAACCATTTACCTACTTTACTACTAGGTTTGAATTGCTCCCTGTTGGATCAAGACATTTTTGTATTGCTATTGTATTATTAATATCGCTATATACAATTACGTTAGCCCATTCGATACATGTCTCAATATTATTATCGATAAGCTGTTTTTTTTTTAATTCGTAGATACTTTAAGCTAAATACTACTCGAGTTCACAGACGTGCCGCAGATGTTAAAAATAAGTTCAAACTCATATTGATAATTATCTATAACTGTTAATACCGGGGTAACCTATACAATTACCGTTTACATTCCAAGTATAATATGTTGAAGAACGATGCGCAATTTCTTCCTCATGTTTATTTTATTACGAACACTTGAAATATAATATTGTATCTACTAGTGTAGTGTGTTAAATAACCAAATGCTGTTTCGAAGATCATCTGCGACCAAAATAGATCTGAAGGCCGTCCGGCAACCAACGGCAACCAGTCGAACCTGCTGGTAACATCCCAGTAAATAATTGTGAATCCCTCAATTCAAAGCGGTGCTTATTTCTGAAGAATTCTTTTTTTCTATTACGATATAAAAGCATTTAAGAAATCGCAGACGTTGTAATTTTACCAAACCTATATGTGTCTGTAACATTTTGGCGCACTAGTTGATAGGTTAACTTAAGGGCGCGTTTACTGTGTGGTATGGGTTTTTTGTCAAACATTCACTGATCAAACCCTGTTTTCTACCAGGGTCTTCACATTTTCTCATTTTAATCATAAAATTTATGTTTGATTGTAACTTTCGAAAGTTGTTATTTCTGTTGTTTTGTTCTGCATTATTTCTATTACATGAATACAATCACATGTTTCAACTTGTGGGTTTAAGAGAAAAATTTTATGTTTATTGATTGCTTTCCTTTATTGAAATGTAAACATATGTTTGATACACATGCTGATTTAAATTTCATCTTAAATCAAAAGGCGTTGCCACGCCCAACGGCACATGTGTAATTTACGCCCGAGTAGCGTGGAGTCGGAAGCACGTTCGGATAGATTTGGTGTAGAAAGCGGATATCAGGAGCGGCCCGCAGTGACAGACTTACGAAGAGGTGCTACCCGACCTGTTGACAACCTGAACTGTGCAGACGATATCTTGTCTGTCAGAAAATATGCCTTTCTCACACTTTTCCGAATCTATGAGTTGTAGAATCTTAACGTTTCTGATCGATATAAATCAACTATGATGTTTTGCACTGTTCATGTAGTAAAGTAAACATCCGATTAAGTCTAGGGTACCTCTGAGTACATGTTATCTGCATTTCATGTACTGATGATGACGAAGATGTAGATGATGATGAAGATGATGATACCGGCACATCACACGACAGAACACAGGAAGTGCGACTCTCTGGTGTGCCAGTAATGTTCGCGATACATTTCTAACAGATATTCCAGGAATCCCTTCACAGAGGCTTCCAGTTTAATTATATGAACATTCAACCTCTAAGCCCTATCTGTTATCAGCATATTAAAAATATAATTAAGTTTTTCATTCACCAATTAAACGATTTTCCAAAGGCTGAACAACACTGGCACATACGAGATAACGATTGGTTACGTCAATCAAGCTTCAACACCAATATGTTATCAATGCCTGCGTAATTATAAATAGTTAATACCAATCAGAATTACGATTACTGAACTACATAATTAGGCAAATAACAACACATTACAAAATTAATGCTATAAAAAGTGCAGAATAAATTTACTACCTTGATGATTTTACGTTCTCTGTTTGGTTATATACGGCGACAAGATTACATTTAATGCGCATTATGTGAAAAAAATTGATTACATAAATATAATGTGTATACATTTGATGTCGATTTGTATGTGTTAAATCATTTTCCCCAAAACCTTTGCGTTTTATACTCTTTGTGCAGTATGTGACTAAATGCATTGTTAACTTGCATTTCTGAATGTCCAAAGTTCTAAAAGACTACAGTTTAAACAAAGGTCACGTTTACGTGTTCCGATATTTCACCTGTGCCGCTATCCAAAAAGTTCCAGGTGAAGTCATTCTTGCTAAGAAAATAACGAACTACGTTGAAACTGTTTCCTTCGCTATTAACAAAACGTTGTCTGCACTGTGTAATATCTCAAACCTAACAACATCATAGTTATCATAACTCTATCTGTCAAATGCACGTTCCGCCAATAAAAATAAGCGGCAAAACGCATGCTCGTGTAATTTGATGCGTTACGGGGTAATCCAGGCAATGCACGTTAAACGCCTCCAGATGGCGCTCAGTCGCTCAAGCACCACAGTCTCTTTCGTGTATAAGCGTAGCGAAGATTCTAAAATAGTTAGAAGAGGTGAAGAAATTTTCCCTTAAGGCCCGCTTGCTCTGCAGTGATTTCTGGTTAAGCTAGGCCGCGGTTGATTATTGTTATATTCCTGTCTATGTTCACGTTCACAGTTCGGCTCTACGATTGTATAGTTAGGGTGTATTACTTTATATAAATGTAATTTATGTTTCAATAGCGACAGTGCATACAACATTTCTTTAAATAAATCGACTCAATTTACAAACTTGCAAACGTTAAAGAAAAGTAACAAGACGGATCGATTCATTAATACGTACATAAAATCGCTCTGGCATCTTACCAATGTTTGTTGTCTACGGACATTAAACCATTCCAAGAACATTTATCAATAACACTTCTACTATAACATATTATTTTACTATCTATAATATAACATCTCGTGTACCAAACTTTTTAAATCGAGCTGGATGTTGTCATCGTGCCGCTGATGTATTAACCAATGCAAGCAGATGTACATTGACAGCTGCGAGTATTATTTGAACGTGAAGCATGTAGAACACAGGCATGTCTCAACTGGCTAGAGTCTCGCGCGTGCCTTCCGGCGCCTTTGATGCCTCACCTCACCTGACCGGGTAAGCATTTTTTTGCGAACCAGGACTCTTTGCTAAAACATACATCACACGAAGCACAATACGGTTTAGTGCGGTTTAGTGTTTGCACCTGGATCTAGACATCTTCAACAACATGCGTATTACCGATAAACATATATGCTCACACAATTGTCTTGTAAAATATGAATGCATTCAATTTATTAAAAGGGACTTTTATTATGTAATTAAGTAGTTAATTGTTAGTCTACGTTACGAAGATCTTTCTATATATTGATGTCTGAATTAATATAGTCGTTTCTATTTATCTAATTGATCATCATATATCATGTAGCTGTTTACCTACTGATCTCCTGCTACGAGAATGTGCGTGTCTTGCGGGTTAAGAGATCTCTCAAAACTACTTATTTTAAGTAAATTTTACTTAAAGTTGAAGATTAAACAAGAAAACGGATTGTCCGAGCTTTGTCTTTCATACCGACTCGGTCTCAGTAGTCTCGACATAGCTGTTTTAAAAGATCACACGAAAGTTGGCATCGGGCTCATTCCACACCGTAGAGACTAAATAACACGGTCAGGGTAACATCAGTGTCTTGAAAACGAAAGCCAGTTCATCTACATGGTAAAGTTAAATGTCAAGAAGAACATTATTTAGATTTTCGTTTCTAAACTCAGCAGAGGTTTTCTTCCTGAAAGCACATATATACCAGGGGGATATGAGTACTTATGTTGATAGTGTCTAGGCAAGATAGCTTATAAGTGGAAATTGAAGAAACCACTTTAAACTTCAAGTGATCCTATCGAACCTGGTATTTTTTATGAGAAATCTGCCCATTTCGAATATTTTAGATTCAGATCAAATTGAAAATATATGACAGTTAATAGATACAAAGTAATAAAATAAATAAAAACCGTGCGTCTGGTAAGGGGATTGGGAAATCTGGTTTAAAGGTTGAATATTCTTTCAGGGTTTGTCTCTATTCTGTGACATTTACATCCATACATTTGTATTTAATAAGTGTTTGTATTGATAAAAAAAAACATAGAAAAGGGGAAAATTGTAAAGCGCCTCTGAACGCACATACTGTATGAAACGGGCGCTATATAAATATGGTATTTTTTTAAAAATAAAGTTATATAATTCAGATATCAATTACCAGAGCGCTTAACTGACCTCTTGTTTATAAAGAGGAATGCCTCATATGCGTGATACAAAATAAAACATTCGTGTTGGTGACCCATATATATTGTCTTGCAATCAATTATTAACGCTACCATATTCAATGAAAATAATAGATTTACGAATTTTCGTAGAACGGTACTTAAAGAGAATTGTAGGATGTTGGCTGACTGGATTGTATGCAGAACATTTGACATTCAAAATTATATATTGATTGTCAACATTGAGTACATTTATTTATATTTCTTCGTGTAATTAACATCTTGTATATAATGCTTAATTTTCATAATTCATTAATATCGAGCATATGTTCATTCAATTGTTTTAAGTTAACACAATTTAAGCAAAACGTTAGAAGAAAATACATGTATCCACGGTAAACTTGAAGGTCATCAATACCTCACATACGACTCTGAAACAAACTAAATGGCAACAATACTCACAAACGACATACATAAGTAATATGTTTCACCAATCACATTGATTTTTGACGTTTACATGTATGACTTATAAGCCTTTGACATGTGAATAACACATTGTCTTTATATAATAACCTGATTTGAATTATTAAAATAGGTTGTAACATTCAGAAGGACACGATCATAAATAAATCACCAGACGAAATGTAGCAATCGGATTTGTGGGCGCAACAACTGACCTGATATAGTTGAGCCCCTTTGTAAAGTATTTTTCAGTTCGAATTTCAGATGTTTATGTACCACATTGTCTGATATAGGTAAACATTTGTGCTAAGGTATTTTGAAATCCTTAACTGCATATAGAAGTTATAGCTCGGACAAGCCCAAAAGTACTATATGCTAATCATTTAACATTGAAAGATAATATTTGCCGTAAAGTAGGCAACCGTCATTGTGCCGCCATAATGCAAACGAAAGCTTTGGTTTATTACTTACATAAAAGCACATTCCAAAAAACAGGATCCATTTTCAGCTCAAGGTCTTAAACACCTTCTTTTTAAAGTAAGATCATACTATTGAAAGGAAACCACGGAAATATAAATTTCGCACTAGATATATTTGTTTATATTGGTTTTTATTTGAAGCGACAGAAGTATTCTGCTATAAAGATAGTTTTAATGTTTCACAGCAGACGAAAATAAAAGCGCAAATATCATGTATTGTTTTCATTTATGATTACGAACTAAAACCGTATATTCTAATTTATCCAAAAACAAATATTTATTAGAGCATATACAGTTATAAAGATATCCGAATAATGTCATCTATTGACAGAAACTACGATCAAATCGCGTCGACCCCAGAGGCAGACGGCAAAAATGTGGACAAGGACTTCCCTTGTCGTTATTGCTAGATATCGAGGTGAACAAATCCAGGCAATGGTCAGTATTTTGGAGGATTTGGAACGCGGACTCGAGCCGAATGAATATAACAACAAAACTTCCTCGAAGTATGAGAATATCTTTAATTGTCAGTATGGTAATGTTGTTTTGTCATAAACCTCATTAAACATGTATTACAGTTTACGAGGTGAGTACGGAGTTTATGCTTAAGAGAACTAAGTCCGAAATTGCTCTGTGAACATATTGTGTTAATAGCATGAAAAGCAACTATATACAACACGTCATGTCAAATGAAATTTCACTCGCATAATGTGCTTCAAAAATGAAACTTTTACTTCCTTATACCTGTTGTGGACCTATAGTGTAGGATCTTAATAAGATATTGCTCGATCGAAAAGTTAAGTAATATGTGTGATGCTCTTATTATGTTAATAATCCACATACAGATAATCATTGTGTATCCCACAGCTTATTAGTTAAACGTAAGTTCAAAATCGTGTAAGAACGACTTATGTTTTTCAAGTGACAATTTGAAAATTATATACACAAAAAAACGGCTTAGGTCCTAGAATAGGCATGTCGATAATAAATTGCTCGACCAAGTTATTAGTTGAACGGATAAGGATGCCTTTACCAATATGGAGTGTTAATAACGTAACACAGTATGTTTGACATTAAACATGAACCAGACCTGACGCCCACTGACATTAGGATAACTTATTTAAATACCTGGCACATTTTGCAACATATAAGCAAATCGAACAACACACTTCTTAATTCTTTTTCATTTTTTTATAATAAACACAATTCTATGTTTTTTTGTGCAATTTTAGCAGCTTATTATCAACATAGCGAGTACAAGAAATTTTCTTAAGCTACAAAATGTATACTCGTTTTTTATATTCTGGAATTGGACAAAAAAGAAAACGTTCTATTTCATGTTAATGATGACTTGGAAGCAAATTCACGGAACCCCTTAGGACTTGTAATTCCACCCCATTATAAACTTGAAGTTATGGCTCACACTGCCTTCAAAATGCCAACTCGGGCATTATTTTGCAGAGATGAGTTTTGTATTAAGGAGTTTGTGTGTGTGTTTTTTTACAGTGCGTTAAATAACGTGTCGATACAAACTGATCGCTATAAATGACAGGGTATTATAATTTCGTTAGCATAGGCCTTATGGGATTTTGTTATCTAAAGTACATGTCAAACACATGCTGCACACATAGCCTTTTTGGAATTATTTACAACTTTTGATGATCCTGCAAAGACACATTGATATAAATAATCCAAATTGAACACACATTTAGTGACTATGTTTTTTTAAAGGCTTCTTTATCATGAACTCGGTCGTTTCAATATGCTACATCGCATATTGTCAAGGTTTCACGATTGCCTCATGTTTTGGGGAGTTATTGTTCTTTGTTCAAAACTGCATATACAAATTTCTGTGCGCAAAGGTTTGCATAATAAAAATCCCCAAGTTCTTCAGCGCAAATTGTCAATGTTTTTCAATCAGGTTAATTTTAAGAAAATATTGCTCTTTGTTAAACGTCACATATAAAAGTCACATATAAAATCCCCTTAATTCAAATCTTTCTACATTTTGCATTTTCTTCAACATTTTACAGAATAATTATCTCAGGGTGCTAATGCGCATATTGTCAATGTTTGAAAATTGCGTTATTTCAATACAATAATTGTTCTGTCGAATTCTTCCCCATGTGATTTTAATCAAACATTAACATAATGATTATTAACAGGTTCTATGCATAAGCCATATTGCCAGGGACATGTGATTGAAGTTTTCTCTCCGTTTTCTTTTTTTGTGCAATCGCAAATTCTATCTGCACTGTAACGATACGTGGTTATGTTTGTGAAATACGCATTTTGACCCTTCAACTAGGTCAATTTTTATTTGTACCGGGGTTGGGTTTTTCCAATATTGTTGAAATATCAGAATTACAACAATTCCCGATATTTGTAAATGGAAGATGCGCGTTTATAAAAAAAATAGACTTTAAATGAACATGTCGGTTTGTGATTGAACTAAACTCTGTGGAGTTTTGCATATAAGTTTGTATGCCTGCCACGGAACATGCTTCTCGTGATGTAGAATTCCCGGTTAACCATCGTTATGCATTGGCGTGTCCCTCGACGATACTTATCATCTTAATCAGCGTCAAGAGCTGCATTCGAGATATATCAATGAATGCAGGGTCATATATTTGCATTTGTGGCATCCGCGGTATGTGGTAATATGTCGACTAATTAGGGGAATATGTGAAGAAAGTCGAAAACTTAGAAATTAAAAATAATAGAAAAATTCGTATGTAGTCACATGGCAAATGTTTTTGGCTACGTTTGTATCGTACAGTGGATTCAAATTTAATAACTATTTAGGCTGAAGTGTCTTATTATCACTATTTTACCGCCTTCGAAAAAAGTGGAGGCATATTGAATTGCATTTGTCCGTTGGTCGGAAGATCGTTTGTCCGTTGGTATGTGGGTCGTTTGTCCGTTGGTCGGTGGGTCGTTTGTCCGTTGGTCGATGGGTCGTTTGTCCGTCGGTCGATATGTTGGTCGGTAGGTCTGGAGGTCCGCGAGATATCTAAAGAATGCTTTCACTTACAACCATGCCCATTTGGTATGATGGTTATTTGGAAAAAATGGAAAGATGCCAATCTATGTAATGTAATGTTAGCGGATAATAGGTCAAAGTCACATGAGCTACTAAAAAGGGATTGACTTCTGCATGATATCTAGAGAACGCTTTCATCTCTGATCAACTTAAACGCTTACAGTCAAAAGGTCGAAGGTCAAGGTCACAGGGGCTCGTTACAGGATATAATGTATCTTGAGAGTGCATTGACCTAACATCATGCTATTTGGAATAATGTTTACCTGGGTGGAAAGAAAGGCGTTAAAATTGTTTACTCACAATATCTTAAGCACACTTTGACCACGAAATTGGTATGCTTGTTAATTTAAAGGAAAGAAACATGCCGATTTATTTTTAGGTTAACAGGTCAAAGATCAAGGTCAAATTATACCGCGTCCCTTGCTATGCTAAATGTATATATAATTGTTGAAAGACGTTTCATCAAGGACGAGCTTCAAATGCGGTTTCACGCAACGTTAAGTTGTAAGTGTACAATTTATGTTAGACGGAACACTGTAATTCTATACGTGTATCTGCAATCTTCCTCAATTATCTTCCAACGTATTGGGGTAAAATATCTTTGTGATACAAACAGTTCTTATCAAGCCTGAATTTGGAGGAATTTTAATACGTTTTATTATGATTTCAGTCAGTCTGTCAGTTAGTCATAACATAGATGTTTGTAATACGTCAAAAGGCACTGCATGGTCTCTTAAGGAGATAGTTTGATAGTTTACTCATTAACGGCATTGTGAAAAGTATGCGCCGCCTTTAAGTTTGCATAATAGGCCAAAGATTTTAACATTTGTACTAAAACATCGTAATATTGTACTACATCGAAAGAACGTTATATCTGATATTAAAACTAAGTGTACATATTGGAACTTCTGGTTCCCCCTTCGCCCGTGGGTCCTTCCCTGTGTTCGTTTGTCCGTCTACATACCACTAAAACTTGAGAAGTATATACGACCCTATTATTACACTCGGTATAATTCCTAGAACCTATGGAATGATTACACATGACTATGTATTTTACAAATGGTCAAATATCACGTGACTGTTATCAAAAATAGAATAAGTGAACATGTTTAATCAGACCAAATGTACAAAGTCCATTCACTGTCAGGGTTTGAAAACATATAGCAACCTGAACCCTTATACTACTGCGACGAAAAT
This sequence comes from Dreissena rostriformis, assembly GCA_007657795.1. Lineage (NCBI taxonomy): Eukaryota > Metazoa > Mollusca > Bivalvia > Myida > Dreissenidae > Dreissena > Dreissena rostriformis. The sequence continues at coordinate 34,374 of VMBQ01003524.1, read as the reverse complement.
GGGATTTCAGTATGAAACGTTACACATGTAAACTTCAGGGCAAATTGAAGATAATTAGCAATATTAAACTGCAAATAGTGTTTATCTAAAGGGAACTCATCTTTAAAATCCTTATTTATAAATAGATAATCTGCGGTAAATACGTTTGAAAAGAACGTGTCTTCTTTACCGGTAACTTCAGCTTTCCTCGTAAGGTGCCCGCATGGTTTAAATCATATTGAACACGATGACACGTTTATGAAATACATTTGCATAAATAATCCCTTAGAAACTGTTATTGATTTAGGTTTCAGTTAAAAAAAGGGCAGAACCATTTTAACAGATAAAAAAACATAACGATTCCAATGTCTAACAACACGGATATATAAAAACCACAAAGAGATAAGAATAGCTTATAATAGAAGAAATTGCACCCAATTTTACACTGGACGTAATCTTTAAACACATTGAAAACCTTGTAAAAATTCCCACTGGGGTCACCAGTCTTAGCAACCCCGATTACAGAGCTCGCCTTAGCTCCGGTATTCGATGAAAAAGGTGACTGTGTAACAGTTTATAATTACGGAAAAGGTGCTTATTACTTCCTTTCAAATATTTAAGAGGCTTGTGATTGTTTCGAGCTTAATCGTTAGAATTTGGCGTATAGTCGAATCTTCTTTCAAACTTTTGCGATTTCTAAATAAACGTATATACACGTATATACACAATAAGTGCATTAGTGACTTAATTGTATGTATGTATCGCCGTTAAGGGTATAATGACATACATAATGTTATACAACTGAAATCTTTGAGGGCTTATACGCTTCATTTAGTTTATATATGAAGCAACACTAAAACCTAATTTTTCAAAAATCATAATTCTTGAGTTGAAGTGGTTAATATAATTAAAAGTAGATAGAAACAGTTTAATTATATATGCGATTGTGCCATTAGTGCGCATCTATTCTGCAGGGTAATTTATAAATGTGTTTTTCTCTGTCATTTATCTCTTTTATACAGTTAAGATAATACCAAGTAAAGGGTACACAGATAGACATTATCCGCAGTGGATCTATTTGTTTGTATTAGAAGCGACAGAAGTATTCTGCTTTATGGATGTGTTTAGGTTTCACAGCAGACGAGAATAAAACGCGGTCATCATTTATAACTTTAATTACCCACTAAAAACAAAACATCCCAATTAATCCGAAAACAAATACCCGTAAAGTGAGAAAAGACAGTGACAAAGGTATCCGAATGATGTCGTCTGCTGGCAGAAACTACTCTGACCTGGTGTCGACCTCAGAAGCAGACGGCAAAGGCGTGGAAAAGTACTGTCCCGTAACGGTATTGCTGGATATCGAGGTAAACAGAATCCAGACAATGATAAATATGTTGAAGGATTTGGAACGCGGGCTCGAGCCGAGTGAACAAAACAACCAAGCGTCATCCGATAATAAGAAGACGAGGTCCTTAATTGTAAACAAGGTAATGCAAATTAATCAAATACCTTATCAAATATTTATTAAGGTTAACGAGGGGGTTACGGAGATCGTTTTTAGAGTGAGGTCAGTGGCCCAAATTACTCTGTGACATACTTAGTGATAACATAATGTGAAAGCAATTATATACACAACCTAAATACGATTCAACTCGCATAGTTTAAGATTGCTCAATATTATATTAACCTTAGAAACGATAAAATGTTTTATTCAGATGTTGGGATATTTTTAACTTCAAAGTTCATCTGTGATTAATGTCAATAGCGGACAAATTAGTAGGACAACACGTCAAAAATGTACGGCAATTTTAAGTGAAGCCCTTTACGATATTAAAGAACGACCTTTTGTGTAACGCATGCTGTGTATTTTCTCGCTTATATCTTAATAAGATCTTCATATTCATATAAGAACAACGCGTTGTCATTTATTAAGTTATTAAGCTATTTATTAAGTTATCGGTTAAAAGCTTGACAATCAGGCAACGTATACTATATTGACACCTGACTTATCTACGTACTCGCTTTCATCACGGAACATCACGTCGCAGAATAAACATGTTGATAGTTTATTGCCTGACCCCCTTGCCTGATCCGGATGCATTGTTTACCCATGCAGAGTTTAAATAAGACATTACTGGGTATGTGTCATAACAACGGCTTTTCATCCCATGTATCTGAGTTGCTAGCACAATAACGGTCATTCCTCGCTGCCACCTCGAAGAAAGAGGTATAATAACCCCATCCGGCATGAACTAGTATACACTGTGATCTCTTAAAAGGTGATTTTAAAAAGTACACTTTATTATAACAGAAAAAGACATTAAAAAACCATCAATTGCCACGACATGCCGATTAAAAGCAATTTTCTATAACGAAAGCGATAGCTTATAAGAAAACATTTCACTGTTGTGCCTTTGAAAAGATACAACGTCTTTAGGCTTAATACTCCCATATACTTGGTGCTCATTCCTGATAATGAGAGCCGTTTCTCATAACATGCACATGGATGTCATTCGCATGTGTGACCTTTTAATGGATGACATTCTCATGGGTGACATTCTTATGAGTGATATTCTTATGGGTGACATTCTTATGATTGATATTCTTATGGGCGATATGCTCATGGTTGATATTCTCATGAATGCCCTTTTCACGGTGAAATTCAAATGGGTGAAATTCACATGAATACCTATCTCATGGGTGACATGCTCATGGACAATCTTCTCAATCTCTCTGTAAACAGCGCTTTCGACAAATCCACTGACCCCCTCTTATATATAATTCGAAACACTTTGAGAGAGTTTGTCTCGGCATTGAAACAGTAAAATCTTTATTAATATTGCGTTCTTAATTTGAAATCAGTATTGGTATTTGTTCATAGCAGTGATCTTGAATTGTTTATATATTTACTTCTATTTGACAGCGCATTTAATCACTCTCCATTACCCAACGCTGGTAAGATAACGGACAGAAATCCACGTAGGATATAATTCTTTATCTACCTCTTGTGATTACCAACCCGGTTTACATGACAAAGCAATGCTGCGCGCACACCCGGAAAGGATTAGCAACAACACGCTGTGGTCCCCGCAATACATCATAATATAGATAATACCAATTAAAGTTCTATTAAGGAAAATATGCGACAACCTTGCGGGGGTAGTTTTATCATGCACGTAGTCGATATATTTCAATATCTTAAGCGGTATAATCTGACAATGCTTTATTAGGTTCTTCTTTTTTAAACAGACATGTTCAAAACACGTCTTTTTAACAAAGAAATGAGCTGTCTAAAATTGTTATGCACAAACCATCTTACAAGGCTTCGATGAACACATATAGTTGATAAATTTTTAGCCATTGTGCCTTATTTTTTTTTGTATAGAGATTCAACATTGATACTTTTGTGTGCAGTACAAAGGTGTCAACACCATTTCTTACGATGCTTTATTATGCTTTAGATACACAGCTTAATGCATATTTCAAAATTGGCCTCGGACCAAAGTCTTGAACACACAGCAAACGTTCAAACATGGTTTTTACATCAAGATTTCTTTCAGTCCACTGCAAGTATTTTAGCAGCAATATCTCTGGTAATTTGGCATTGGGAGATATCTTGCGTCAGATGCAAATTGGTATGGGTGTAAGAAAACAGGTATGGGAAGATAATAAGATATTGATGAATTACCAAATGTGTGGTTTTTGAATTCATTTAATATACCTTACCAAGCTTCAGTAATCATTGTTTGCCTCCGCTCGTTAGTTTTTATTTGTACGTTCAACACCCATCGAGAATAACCTTTTGCCATAGTCGGCTATTCCAAACTTGAAATGTCGCCAAGCCAACACGTTTTGCTTGTCAATGTCTTTGAGTCGTAGCGTCCTTCATCGGCGAGCTCACATAGTTAAGGCTTTTACGAAATGTCGGTTTGTGAATATTGCGATTCTGTCATCCCATACATAACGATCACTATTACTTATGCCGTGGTTATCTGTGTTATGCTTGAAGCGTTTATTTGTTTGTTTGAAATACAAAGTTTCTGAAAAATGACTGTATGACTTCAGCACCTTTTACATGTAAAGTACCAAGGTCTTAAAGCAGATATGAACACGTTGTGTAAGAGTAGACCTCTTGAAAAGGGAAAACATATACCATACAAAGGCAAGCTACTTCAACAAAATGATACAAACAAGTGATATAACAAGCTACTTCAAAATCATAATTATACAGCTTAAAAAAATGTACACTAATTTGACTAAAACAAGTTAATATACATGTATTGTTCATTTAAAGTCGATACAAACATTTGCTTGTATACGTAAATTAAATTGTGTAAGTATCATAACACAACAGCTGTTGACTATACAATTTTATGTTATATACCATACATGACTGAAGCAGAATATCACAATGTTCTCCATTTCTCTGAAAATAACAACATGTTGGCAAAAGGTGTACGCATGCAATGTAGAAGGATGCTTGAAACTGATACGAAATATTTTTTCTTAGAATAAAATGCCTTTTCTATCAAAGCTATGACCACACCATGAGTTTCCGTATTAAAAAAAAGTTGTTTTTTTTTCATTTGTAACTTTTAAGGCAGAGGGCATTGAGCAAGACTAACGAAAAACAAAATTGCATACAAACACGTAAATGTTAACAAAACAATTTCTTTAACAGAAATATAATCTGAATAGTAATTGTCACCTAGCTTCTTTCTGACTCAGTGAGGAGACACACACGATTAGCACTTAAAACAGCTACACTAATTGAAACAAATTTCTCTATGGGGAAAATTATAAATATATCTTTTCTTGTAGGAAAAAAAATAAGAACTGAACATGCTTTGAAAGACTTACTCGGTTTGAATTCGTATATGCATGTGTGTTCATGTATCGTTGCACATCAAAGTATTATATAAAGTTTCATTATCCTTTCTTTATAAACCTTTCTCAACACTAAGTTATTATTAACATGTTAAGGTAGAAATAAGGAACATTTTCTGACATCATAACGGTCATTGGATGATTGAACATGTAAACAAAATTCAAAATCGTACAGTTTTTTTTTATATTATTTCCGACTATTCCCTTTAAAAATATTCATTTTTATTCGGAAAGTATGCACTTGTTTGTCAACATTTAAAAAACTAAGTTAATACCACGAGAAACAAAATGCAAATCGCGAATCTGCAAATGCAATCATTTGGTGTTACTATATTCATTGGAATATCCATTGTCTGCTCGCTTCCTGTACGTTAGTCTTTTAGCTAGGATGATTTTTACAGGTGCATACGACGTTAACATACTCTCAAAGAAGATAATCAAGGGCTGAACGTTTTTTTTTTTAATAAAATCAAGCTCTTCTTGTGTTTGATGTTTTATTGGTAGCAACTTGAAATGAAAATATTCGCAATGATGCTCGTATTTTTAAGTATGCCATGCAATGTCTTAACTTGACCGTTGTTAAAAAGACATTATTTAGAAGCTCAATAATAACGAATTGTATACACGTTCAATAAAATGATGAACAAAGAAAATAAAAGAAAACTGGTCTCATTGGGTTTCGAAAGTAAGACTAAACGGACGTATGGTCAAATACTTCAGAAGATTTTGGTTAATTGTTACACTATAAAAAAGAAAATGATAATGATCTGGATCAATATCTTAGCCGTAAAATGGCAAAGTGCATTACTACGACTGTAAAGCTCACTTAAGGAATCAATTGTGATAGAATGTTCCTTTTGGCTTTCATATGAGAATATAATTATGAAGCTTCAAAAAAGGTATCGTAAGCGCAACCGCTACAAGATGATTCAATAGTTTTCAGCGTCTGGTAGAGCACTTATGTACGGTTTAATTGCCATTGATAAACACAGGCGAAATGCTACGTACGTTCAACTGGAGACGACTTCAGAAGTAATTAAGTTCCTTACGAATATAATGGTGTATCTTAAGTGTTGTGTTTTCCGAAATTGAAACAAATGCGATTACAAGAGGTGGAAATAACACAAATTTAGAATGATGCAGTAGTTTCTGACAAACATTGTATATACAATGTGATACTTTTTTCACTATGTACTTCCAGTGCATGTCGCAATTTGGTCTTTCTAAAGAAAGCAACTGATACTTTTTCCACGTAATATGAAAGAAGACTATTATTAGTTTTGTCTACCTTTTAAATTCTCTTAATTCAGCAGTCTGTGTGATTGTTGTCTAGAAAACGTTGAAACAATCGATCATTTGTTTTGGAAATGTTCATATAGCCAAAATCTTTGGACAGAACTGCAAACGTTCCTTAAACGAGTGAAAATTGACATTGAAATAAACAAAACAACTGCTTTCCTTGGAAATACAAAAATTAAATTACACAGTCAAGTTCTCAATTTTATTATCATTTTGATGAAAGTATTCATATTCAATATAAAAATAAAGAAATGCATTCCAAAATTTAACATATTCTTAAATTTTTTGAAGTTAAGGATACAGACAGAAGAAGAAAATGCCCTAATTAAAAACAAAATTGTAACATACAAACAAAAATGGATCCACATCAACCAATATTTTTCCAGTAATAATTAATCTTCATATACAGTTTTTCATATAACACTGCCCATACAATTACTAAAATATCGTTGTCGCATTTGTTCGCCTTTTCGTTTGTTCTTTATCAACTGTATTTATAATTGTTAAGTACAGAAACACCTTTTAATTTCTCAGCAGTTTGTTTTCGCAGTCTTTATTGTTAATTGAACGTTTTAATGTCGGCGTATAGTTGGAACACTGGCAATATTTTAGACTCTCACGGAGAACTTAAAATGTTATTAAATGTACAAAATACAGTGTCCTCCCGATGTTTATATACGTATTAATAATTATTTAACAGAGTAGTCGACAGAAATGAATAAAATACTTTTTTAAATTAACTAGTGCTTCATTCGAGTCATTAACAATCTCTTTAATAGGTCTCGGAAATGGGTGGAGAATTGCAGTGTCTGGAAATCCCATATCAGATAATTTAACAAATTTTATGGTTGGTGAGCGCGATTACAATATATATAACTTATATAGTTCCGCGAAGAGCAGAGGAAAATGCATTAATTAAAGTTCAGATATACTGCATTAGTTTCATCTGTAGACATTTGTAAACAGGACAAACTTCGAGGGTAAACGATAAATGGTACGAAGGAGGAAAAATAGTCCAAAAGATGAACTGTGTTGATAACGACACGTTTGATAAACCAATTATTCGCTGAAGTTACCTGGAGTCAAAGAATAATGAACAGTTTCTGTCAGAGAAAACAGACGTTATGCGAAAGGGTCTTCTTTGAGAGCAAATAAATGGAAAAACAACAGCTGTACTCAGCCACGTAGCGCGATTCGAGCAACGCTGGTAGATTTGGTGTTCACACATTCTGATAAATAATGAAAGCAATGTTTATCTTGTGCATGAGGATTTTGATAATAAATTTAAATATTTAATATAATAACAATGATAAGAATGTGGAGTTGATATACAGCTAATATTTTAACGAATTTGCGTGAACGTGTGAATACAGTATGAGTAAAGATAGAATGTTAATACAAATATTTCCCGAAATGGTGGCCACAACGAATCCCTGTAGAAGATTAACCTTACATTACTATTTGCAGAGCAGTGATATACATTTGTATTTTTACGCATTTTATAATTGCTCAACTTAATTTGGAGACACTGGCTATTTGGATGAATGACCCTACGCCCCTGTGCACGTATTTAAGTAAGTGCGGGATGGTTCAGCATCGAGAACAATATTCCCCCGCCGAGTAAACAGTTATCATAGGGATCGGTATAAACATTAGCTTCCTTTTACAATTAAACCGGTAAACGACAGTGAATAATTGCAGCTCGTTATTATTACATTGTATCAAATGCTATACCTGGCTTTCAATGTAATACAGACATTGCGTATATTTCTATATTACACATGTGTAATACAACATTATTAAGCGTTTTCATTGGCTACATAATCAATAACTGACCAATCGCATGGCTTTATTTTGGTGAAATGACGTCGTCAATATGAAATGACGTCCCGATAGAAAACAACATTTAGATCTATCAGCATTTGTTTGGTCAATTAAGATGTATTTTTATTTAGTTTAAAAGCATGTGATGAAAAAGATCTGACACTCGTTGTCATATCTTACCATATTTTATTAAACTCGTCCAGGACATTCGTAAGTAAGCTCGCCAAAGGCTCGCTTACTAACCAAATTCCTAAACCCCTTATTAAAAAATATGGTATGATATGACAACTCATGTCAGATTCTATATTTATACTGTGTTAAAGCGCTGAAAAGTGGTTATGGATCTATTTCTCACATCATTGGTCCCCTTCTCATGGAAGACATTCTCAATGGTAAAATTCAAATGATTTCCTATCTTATGGGTGACATTATCATGAATGATACTAGGCNTATTATTATTATTATTATTATTATTATTATTATTATTATTATTATTATTATTATTATTATTATTATTATTATTATTATTATTATTAGTATTATTATTACCATTAAAAATAGTTTATATAATCTTTGTGTTCACTTAGTTAGAACTACGTTTCTGAAACAATACATCTTGTTTGTTCTCCTTTTTTATAAGGTGCAGTTAAACAAGCATATTAGTATAAATGTTTCAAAGAAAGTCGATCGTCCGTGGTTTCAATCAACACCTAAGAGTCTTTCTACACGTGGGGTAGAAATTTAAGCACGATATTATCAATAACCGCAACTGCTACACTTATTAGAGAAGTGTCTTCAAAGAAATTGTTAATATCGTTTTCAGCGCTTCAGTTTTAGATGACATATTCAGTGCGATTGTATTGTCTTGTCCGTGTGTCGCGGTCGTAACCAAGGCAACTTACCAAGGCCTCCTGTATGGTTGCAACATACTTCCGATTATTTAATTACTGCTTCATATACTTACTATGTTATGGGCGCCAGTAGAAACACAGTGAATGAAACGCTTCAAACTACGGTAACTACCGATTTAATATTCGCCGCCCACCATATAATCAAAACTATGTATTCGTTGTATTTAGTGTATGAGTATTGCCAACAATTGTCAAGCCAGTATAGAAATGTATTTTTCCTCTCATGGTCATATTCCTAACCATACGAACCCGAGGATTAATAGCCGGACTGCCAGTCTTAATCAAGTAACAACGTTTTGAGAGAAAACTTAACCCCGGCAACGGAGCTATACCCACAATAAAACTCTTTAACATTCTTTATCCGTCTCTGAACTTCCTCAGAAGATATTCATATTCAGAACAGGGCAGTAAATGCTTAAATGGAATGTGTTTCTCCTAAACTTCGCTTCTGTCAGCACTTGCTTCACGAGCCCTTTAGTTGTGTAAACAATATATTGCTGTGTTCAGTCTTATCAATGTAAACACAAACATGTGTGGTAAGAACTAGTTTTATCCCACTTTTACAGCGAATTCGGTTGATTAAAGCCCCGTTGATTAAATTTCTGCTATAATACACGGCACGAAATGACGTCATTTTTTCGACAAAGTGACGTCATAAATCCATCGAAAATATCCAGTTAGACTAGTTTTGTTTAAATAAAAAGGTTTACTGAATAAAAAGTGGGATAAATAGAATAATAGGTTAGTGTTGATTATAGATCAGGTTTATCATGCTCGGCACGAAATCGAAAAAGCATTCGCCAAGGCTCGTGCTTTTTGTTTTCTAAGCCTCGTATGATAAACCTGATCTATTTGACAACATTTGTCGTTTACCAGGGGAATATGGGTTCTCAAACACACACGTTTGAATATTTAATAATTTACTTACAGAAACAGAAACTCTTCATTCTGCTTTCACAAACCACTTTGATGGCTGTTCTGGTAACTTAATGGACACTCTGGCCATGAGTGTGTTGCGTAAGCTTTTAGCGCCCTATCGCATGTGATGGGACTACCAATTGGGAGAGCATAGACAACTTTATTTGCACTTACCATATAAATGTTGATGACATGTCTTTTATTCAGGACATATATTAAAGGTGAGCTTTTGCATCATCCGCGCAATTATGCGAAATTGATCAGAGAAACTTTAAGTGTGTGTTCGATTTGAGGAATGTGTAGAATGTGATAATTAACGTTCAATATTGTGTCTAATATGAAGCATAACGCAATTAATTAAAAACCAGTGTCTGTCTTGTTAGGCCTAACATAGGGGTGATTAACTGTTCTTTTACGTTTTTCGAAGTCATTATTTTATTCTAAAAATATGACAATATCCTGTGTCTTTCTCTTCGATATCCTCAATGTAGAGAATCCAACTGGGTTATATAAAACAACTGGCTGTTAAGCAAACGAGTGGAACATAAAAAAACAAAAGATGCTAATATAAGTACTACTTGCATCAGATGTAGTGAAATAATTGCGTTATAAACGATGCCATGACCAAACCGCGCATACGTTATAAGGCTGGGCCGGGAATAAAACCAGCGACCCTCGAATGTGTAGTCCAGCGGTCTACCAACTGTGCTAGCCGTATGGCTTGAAAGATGTAACATTCAGGCATTTGGAATAGAACCGATCAAACCTGTTATTTTTTTCTGCAACAGGCTTTTGGTTGTATACATTATTTCATTACAATCTTCTAAATTTCTACGGAAATATTATGAAAACAGGATACGTGAATGTTTATCTTCTTAATAAATTATGGAAACAAATAGATTATAAAATGTCCACATCGACCTCAACAAAACATGACACATCATGTATGGGGCACTATCAGTATTCAAGTATGTATCTTTTCGCTGCACTTTTTGGTTTCTTAGTTAGGTGAAACAAGATAAGAGCCAGAAGTAATCAAGCTGTAATATGTTGTTTTTTTAGTGTAATCTTACGCGAATTACATTTGTAAATACAATTAAATGCTGTTTATTGTATAAGTACTCAATGTGAAGGCTGTTATTTCTATCTCTTTCTGCGATTGATGTATGGCGTTAATAACATTTGTACATTTAAGTACATATTAAATGAACACAGTCACGACAGTTGCCTTGTTTTAATCGATTGTTACTCAATTTTCCTGTAATTTTTCATGCCATCATGCCGTGGCATTATTGTTTTTAAACGACACCAATTTTCCCCGTTCTATCGGTATATGGACAATAGTGTCATACTCCTATGCCAGTTGAGCTTTTTAAATGCAATTGATACAATGCTTCAAACTACTGTTACTACTCATATATTGCCATATAACCAGAAAACCAAAACAACGTATATAATGCAAGTATTACATGTTTATTGCCATCAATTGTCAAGCTTTAATAGAAATGCAACAATAATTGCAGTAAAACCCTTTGCCATGTGCTTGTTTTCTCTCCGGGTCACATTCTGAACTATTCGAAATTGTCGGTCTCCATCATGTCACAACGCTTTTGAAGAAAAAAAAACCCTGATCACACAATTTTATCGAAAACAACTTCATCTGCGGCACTTTTTCATTCTGTCACTGTTATTCTTTCAATATATTAATGTTCATGTTGGCATGTTTTGAAGTTAGTCATTAAATTCTTTAAATGTATAAATGTTAACGTCGGAACTAAATATTTCAAGTATAAAACACGTAGAAAAATTAAAAAAAGAACAAACGTAATCCACACCGGAACTCGAACAACTGACCCTTGGAGTAAAAGTCTAGCAATCCTCGTAATGTCACAAAATATAACGATAAAAACAGAACTCTCCAAATTATTCAATCTTTTCGCGTTTGCTAGGCTTCATAATGTTCAGGTTTTAAAATCGTCAAAAGATGCATAAAAAATATATTTTAAAGCATGGTAAATGTTAAGTATTACTGTTTACTCGCAAATATCATAACTTAAACGAAAATGTGCAGATCTGAAACATTTTTATTTCAATTTTGTCAATTTACGAAAACATGAACAAGTCTTTGGTATAATCGGAACCATTTTTATTCAATGTACACATCTTTGTATTTAGGAAACTTAACGGTTTATATTTCCTGATATACTTATTTTTCACTTTTTCTTTTATTGAATTCAGCAAAGTGCAATTATAGTTATACTATTAAATCAAACTCTAAATGCTTAAAAATAATGATAAAATATTTTTTTGATTATTACGAGGAATAAATATTTGATTTTGATTATTGTTTAATATTTAAATTGAATGAAACGTGATCATCTATGCCAACATAAAACAACATACAATTTTTACCAGAAGCCACATGAGAAAAATTTCAAAATCCATTAGCTGTAACAGAAAATGTCTTGCTACTTAAAAAAAAATACTTCGGTGGATGTTTTGTAAACTTAATGGAAATTCCGATCATGATTGCATTACCTTAGGCTTTCTGCGCCCTGTTGCGTGATAAGACTTACAAATCGTGAAAGCTTAACACTATAGTTTCACTACTGTATAAGCGTACACATGTGTACAGACGATGTCGTAAATGTTGGTGAATACACTTCACATTTAATGCGTGTATTCAGTGCAACTCATAAATCGTTACATTTATCAGAGTTACCTTAAGTTAAATTGTACTTTATTCGATAAATGTGAATACCTTTTGAGCTTACATCATATTTGTAGCTAAAGATGTGCAGTCAGTGTTTGGGGTGGTTATCCGTCAACAAACAGTTGTCGGATACGTTACTTCCGTTATTGCCAGAGGGTTGGAATCCGGTTGTATGTTCCATTATCAAGACCTATATACTAAATATAGGAAAATAAAGATAGATAAGCATTATCTGGAAATAAATTCATGTTAACCTCCCGTAGTCTTTTACGTAATGCATTGCCTATACAATACCGGTCAATACAAAAAACATAACATAGACATGATTAAAGCTTGAAGGTTGCGTCTATTAATACTTAAATACATGCACTTGCCGCCCTTTTTAATTGAAACAGTGCTTAATAAACTTTACTCATATTGAAATAAGATATAATATAGATCTTGTCCACATGGTAATTGTGCCGATGTTAAATTACGGATCAGAAGTATGGAGTACCTCAACAAGCGAAAACCCTGAACGTTTACACCTTCAATTTTAAAAACACTTTGTATGCCTTAAACTGAGTACACAAAACTACTACAAAATATGGACAAGTATGTAGAACATCTACAAATTGTAACAGAATGAACAATATTATTAGATAATTTCAAGTAGAATTCAATACTGACGCTTTTCTTAAATGATTTAAACTAAGAGTTAAATATTATTTTTATTCATATTGGCACTAATGATTACGTGTATCATCACGTTCGCATAGATATTCAATATTTGCAGATTTAAAATTACAATCCTATCTTGACAATGTCAAAAAACAACAATTCCGAACAATAATATTCCGCTTACCTGTCTCATCGCACTGATAAAATTTTGAATGAGGTCAATAACCCACATACAATACCTAAAGCAGATACAAAATGTAAATTACAGAATACGCTAGATGAGTTTCATTTTATATTCGAATGTCCACTTTATTGCAATCCAAGGAAAGTATATCTTAATTTATATTTTAGAAAAAAAAATCTTAATTTATTGAACTTGTTAACACAGAAAATGAACGTAAATCAGTAAAACGCGCGACCATTATTTACAAAGCTTTTCAATAACAAGACTAAACATTTTAATGTGCATCATATACGTGTGCTCAACATTAATACTGTAATTAGTTTTCTCCCAACTATATTGATATGTCAATTATTTGTATAAATTAAAAGTATAACTACATGTACTTGCTTTGTAACACCACATGGAATACGATGTTTGTTTGGACAATTATTTTGATATTATGTTCGGACTCAATAGCTTATACTAACTGTTCGACATAAATGACTGTTTGGATTCTATAGGTTATGCTTACTGTTCGACATAAAATTATTCTTTATTAAAACAGTATTCATGCAATCTGAAAAACAGGACGGGGGTCGACATGAACCAACGCTATTTAGATAAGTATATTGCAATGTGGTCGCCATTACTTGAACAAAACATGCAAAATCAGAGGGTCTGGTAATATATCTATCAGTATCCAAGATCTCTCCTCACAGGCAACTATTGCTCGCTGCTTCCTTTGGATGCTCGTGCTAGGATATCAAGATAGATAAGAATTACATCGATTTTCTAGTCATTTGCAATCAAACTTAACTTTGATGAAATTAAAAAAATCGATAAAAAGAAGTGGAAGAACAAACTATACTGAACGTTTTTAAACAACAATAGAATATCTTCTTTGTCTTCTTAAGCGAAAAAAAAAATATATCGAATTTTATCCGACCATACAGATGTACCAAATATCACTTTAATGAGTTTATAAATGTTAATTAAACAAAATAGCGAACAGATTCGTCTCATTAAAAAAAAATAGTTGTACAAGTTACAATGTAGTGAAAACAGATGAATGCAATATCTCCATTTATATTCAAATAGAAATGAATGGTAGTTTTGTCTGTCTGGAAAAATCATTTTATATAATGTTACGGATAGTGAACGAGAAATAGAAATCTCGAACACTGCCGTGCATAGCAGCAGAAGATGCATGTATTCAAATTCAGAAAGACTGCATTTATCAGTCGACATTTGGAATTAAATTTCATGCGGGGTCTCGTACGCTTTATTTACGGATTTGCTTTAAGTCTGATAAGCAAGGCGTGTATACTTTTATGTAGGTGTTTCAGATTTACGGTGATAATCCTGTTTATTTATTTCTCAGGTTTATTTCTCAAGTCTCTGTTGCAAGTTTGATGCATCTCANATTATTTATGAAAGCAAGGTTTATCTTGTGCATGAGGTTTTGATAATAAATTAAATTATGTATTATAATAACAATATTAAGAATATGGATTTTATATACAGCTTATATTTCAACGAATATCATGAGCTTGTACTGTACTTGAACTTGTTACAGTATAACAAAGAAAAAATGTTAATACAAATATTTCCCGAAATGATAACCACGAACAATCAAAGTAGAAGATTAACCAAACATTTATATTTGCACAGGCGTTGATATATTTATACGCATGTAATAAATCTTCAAATTTATTTGAAGGCACTGGTTTATAAAGTCAAACAGCCTTTACCTTAGAAAACAGGCTATTTTGATGAATGACGCTACGCCTCTGGTCGCGTATTTCAGTAAGTGCGGGATGCTTCAGTCCCATGCTGAGAACAATATTCTCCCGCCGAGTAAAACGTTATCTCATTGTTCGGTATAAACATTAGCTTCCTTTTACAATTAAACCAGTAAACAACAGTGAATAATTGCAGTTCGTTATTATTACATTTTACACTGTGTTGAAGCGCTGAAAAGTGGTTATGGAATTATTTCTCTGCAATCATGGATTTTGGAATTAAATTTCATGCGGTATCTCGCACGCTGATATTAACGGAATTACGTACAGGCTGAAAAGAAGACCTATATATGTAAGTGTGTCAGAATGATTATTGTTATAAATTTATTTATTTCTATAATCGGTCTTTGAAAGATAATATCAAGCGCAAGTGTTTGTTCTTAGATTTGTAAATAATAAGTTATTGGTATTGTATAATTAATACTTCGATCGTCCGAGGTTTCACTCAACACCTAACATTTTTTCTACACATGGGGTAGAAATTTAAGCACGATATTATCAATTACCGCAACTGCGACACTTATTAGAGAAGTGTCTTCAAAGAAATTTTTTAATATCGTTTTCAGCGCTTCTGTTTTAGAATGACATATTCAGTGCGATTGTATTGTCTTGTCCGTGTGTAGAGGTCGTAAGCTCGGCTGGCAAATTACCAAGGCCTCGTGTCCGGTCGCAACATACTTCCGATTATTTAATTCCTACTTCATATACTAACTATGTTATGAGCGCCAGTAGAAACACAGTGAAAGAAACGCTTCAAACTACGGTAACTACCAATTTAATATGCGCCACCCACCATATAATCAAAACTATGTATTCGTTGTATTTAGTGTATGAGTATTGCCAACAATTGTCAAGCCGTTATAGAAATGTATTTTTCCGCTCATGGTCACATTCTTAACCATACGAACCCGAGGATAAATAGCCGGACTGCCAGTCTTAATCAAGTTACAACGTTTTGAGAGAAAACTTAACCCCGGCAACGGAGCTGTACCCTCAATAAAACTCTTTAACATTCTTTATCCGTCTCTGAACTTCCATAGAAGATATTCATATTCAGAACAGGGCAGTAAATGCTTAAATGGAATGTGTTTCTCCTAAACTTCGCTTCTGTCAGCACGTGCTTCACGAGCCCTTTAGTTGTGTAAACAATATATTGCTATGTTCAGTCTTATCAATGTAAACACAAACATGTGTGGTAAGAACTAGTTAAATCTTTCTTTCTATTCAACATTTATAATGAAAAGTGTGTTAAAGAGTTCTTTGGTCTAGAGACTATTATTTAATCAATTTCTTGCGGGCCGTTGACACCTCTTAAGTTCCTTAGGATGTATCTGCTTTACTTATTGTTCTAATTGTATTGAAAATCATGAATTTAGGAATACATACGTGAATGCGTGCACAGTATACAGTAAGAATGTAAGGTTATAAAA
Source organism: Dreissena rostriformis (assembly GCA_007657795.1). NCBI lineage: Eukaryota > Metazoa > Mollusca > Bivalvia > Myida > Dreissenidae > Dreissena > Dreissena rostriformis. Next base: position 17,785 of record VMBQ01003524.1, on the reverse strand, counting down.
ACGGAAAACTTTTGGAAGGATACTGTAAAAAGTTTCAATTTCACGGGATCATTTTAGTACTGTAGCATACGAATGCATTTCGCTTAAATGAAATACATTAAAGCATTTACAAAAATACTCGAGATCAAAATTAAATGTGTCATGGCCAAACGTTCACTTGTTGATTTGACTTAAATATTTAAGAATGTTCATGCTACCTGGCCCTGTTAATACCGTTGCATTACATGCTTGTTAACCTCGTGATGATATTTTTTGTTTGGAATGATCTAGTCCAATGTTTGGGAACAACATTTATCGTTTCCCGGGGGAATATGGGTTCTCAAACACACACGTTTGAATATTTAATATTGTACTTACAGAAACAGAAACTCTTCATTCTGCATTCACAAACCACTTTGATGGCTGTTCTTGTAACTTAATGGACACTCTGGCCATGAGTTAGTTGCGTAAGCTTTTAGCGCCCTATCGCATATGATGGGACTACCCATTTGGAGAGCATAGACAACTTTATTTGCACTTACCATATAAATGTTGATGAAATGTCTCTTATTCAGGACATATATTAAAGGTGAGCTTTTGCATCATCCGCGCAATTATGCGAAATTGATCAGAGAAACTTTAAGTGTGTGTTCGATTAGAGGAATGTTTATAATGTGATAATTAACGTTCAATATTGTGTCTAATATGAAGCATAACGCAATTAATTAATAACCAGTGTCTGTCTGGTAAGACCTAACATAGGGGTGATTAACTGTTCTTCTACGTTTTCCGAAGTCATTATTTTATTCTAAAAATATGACAATATCCTGTGTATTTCTCTTCGATATCCTCAATGTAGAGAACTGGCTGTTAAGCAAACGAGTGGAACAAACAAAAAAGATGCTAATATAAGTACTACTTGCATCACATGTAGTGAAATAATTGCGTTATAAACGATGCAATGACCAAACCGCGCAAACTTTATAAGGCTGGGCCGGGAATAAAACCAGCGACCCTCGCATCTGTAGTCCAGCGTTCTACCAACTGTGCTAGCCGTATGGCTTGAAAGATGTAACAGTCAGGCATTTGGAATTGAACCGATCAAATCTGTTATTTTTTTCTGTAAGACCTGCAACAGGCTATTGGCTGTATACATTATTTCATTACAATCTTGATAATGGAATATATAACCGGATTCCAATCCTCTGGCAATAACGGAAGTAACGTATCCGACAACTGTTTGTTGACTGATAACCACCCCAAACACTGACTGCACATCTTTGGCTACGAATATGATGTAAGCTCAAAAGGTATTCACATTTATCGAATAAAGCACAATTTAACTTAAGGTAACTCTGATAAATGTAACGATTAATGAGTTGCACTGAATACACGCATTAAATGTGAAGTGTATTCACCAACATTTACGACATCGACTGTACACATGTGTACGCTTATACAGTTACTGTAGTGAAACTATAGTGTTAAGCTTTCATGATTTGTAAGTCTTATCACGCGACAGGGCGCAAAAAGCTTAAGGTAATGCAATCATGATCGGAATTTCCATTAAGTTTACAAAACATCCACCGAAGTATTTTTTTTTTAAAGCAGCAAGACATTTTCTGGTAACAGCTAATGGATTTTGAAATTTTTCTCATGTGGCTTCTGGTAAAAATTGTAGAAATCTCGAACACTGCTGTGCATAGCAGCAGAAGATGCATGTTTTCAAATTAAGAAAGACTGCATTTATCAGTCGACATTTGGAAGCAAGATCAACTCCGAGGGTAACCGATAAATAGGGCGAAAGAGGATTACTATTCCGAAAGATAAACCATGGCGACAACGACATGAATTGTAACAACATATATCATACACATTGCAAGCATGTGGATTTGAGTTTATACATATTTACAGAAAACAGTTGTAAAAAAAAAACTTTTCATTTGTTCAGACACTGAATATATATGAAATGCTAAAACAAAAGAACGTTCTAGCGCAGGGGTCCGACAATGACTGCTAGAAAACAAGCCCAAAAGTCGATAAACCACACCGTTAAACCTTTGATCAGACCAGACAATGACATTATTATAGTTAATAAGTGTTACGTTCAGTTATAAACTCTAGTTTACAAGGGACTTGCTTAACTTAATAACACAATCGGTTATTCGATTATTTAATATCTCATTCAAAGTACTTAAAAGAATGGTAAAGACGATGTAGAAACCGCAAGACTTCGTTTTACCCCCAACGTTGGGGATATAAATAAGTTGCCCTTCATGATGTAACAATTCGAACTCAGTGGATATTTCAGCTGGTTATGTTTGCATTTTACACTGGGTTGAACGCACTGAAAAGTGATTATGAAATTAATTCTCTTCGTGGATTTTGGAATTACATTTCATGCGGGGTCTCGTACGCTTTATTTACGGATATGCTTTAAGTCTGATAAGCGAGNGGGTTCTGAAACGCACACGATATCATATTTTATAACTTACTTAGAGAAACAGACAATGTTCATTCTGCTATCAAAGGACACTTTAATGTTCTGTTAGCGCTATAGAAACTCTGCTAATTCCATATGCTCTTAGCTCCCTGTCGAATGTTATAAGGGACTATTTATATCGAAAGCATGGGGACTTATATCGACACACTATTTATTATGTGATACGCATGCAATGAATACAATTAAGCACATCCATTATGAATGTTATTCGGGTCTTCAGTGCAACTCATTCTGTCATATTTATCAGTTTCAGTCACGTTGTGTTTAATAACTAACTTTTATTTGACAAAAGTAATGACGTAATGTTACGTTCTACCAGGCGTCATACACGAAGCGAACGTCAGCAAAGTATATGAAAATGAATATGAAAATAAAATCACTCAAAATTGCTGACTTTAAACATGAAACAGCCGAGAATTTTCAATTTAACCTGCTCAATTTTATGTTTATATAGCATCGCAGTTCGATCGGAGTATAGCGAGTAGATGTGTGTCTGTGTAATAATTTTGTGTATGGAGTGTATGATATTATTTATTTATTTTTGATAATAGCAATTGCATGTGAGTTGCTTGGAAATACATTTTAAAATAATCTAAGTTAAACGAATTTTTACCTCAAATGTTTTAAGGCTCGCAGATATACATGTAATGTGAAGAAAGACAGTTAACACAGATATAATCCAGAAATGATTACTAGAACGAATTCTTATATCGGATAAACCACACATTAATAATTATTGCAGATATTCCAATCTACTTAAAAGCACTGGTTTGTAATTTAATCGTCCTTTATATGACCGGATATTCGATTGTTGAATAACTTGAATATCATTCAGAAAGTGCGGAATGCTTCCTCACCACAATGTTCGCCCGCCTAGCAAAACGTCATCATTGAGATCTTTATCCATTAGCTTCCTTTTACTGTTAAACAGTGGATCTAATAATTGCGGCTCGTTATTTGCGCATTTTACACTGTGTTGAACGCGATGAAAAATGATATCATAATTATTTCTCTGAATTCATGGATGATGCAATTAAATTGCGTTGTCTCGTGCGCTTTATTTATGGACTTGCGTATATTCTGATAAGCGGGGCGTTCTTAAGCAAGTGTTTCAGTTTATTATTTTATGTATATATATTCAAATCTGAAGTCAATCTTAGCAGTTTGATAAAACTCCAAGGTGGCATATAAATCATTTTTATTGGGCCATGTTTTTTGTTCTTATTTTGAGTATTCGCTGTGCATGATCGGAAGAACTGTTTTATTTTCCGACAACTTGAACATGAGACGCTTTCACGTAACATGTGCAAAAGCAATCATTCGGTCGTTTAGGACGTAACTTTGCACATACATTTATTATGTACATTATTTAATTCAGTCTGCAAATGCTTATCCTCCGCTTTTTATGTTCATCTCAAATGCGCATGCTTGCATCCGTATTAGGAAATGCAAGTTGGAACTACATGACAACGGAAGTACACTTATTCTATTAAATGTACATGTACATGTTTAAAAACACTGTTTCGGTGAAGCTAATTCATTTATCTCGTTATCATGTCAAAACAAGACTTTTCATAAAATGAAACAAATGATGCTGGTCTAGAACAACATTTATTGTTCCGCGGACTTTACAATGCTAAAAGCCTCTTTAACGCTCACAAATCAACGACAATTTCGTTATATATTTCGTAAAATAAAGTTAATATATAAAAAAAAATCAGTGTTCCTTATAGCAATAGCCAAAATTTCAACTTTAGATGTGCTCTGGAAACATAGATGTGTGTAGATACAAAATCTCGTTTTTATTTATTTTTGACATAATTAATTCCATTTTAATTTCCCGCAAATATATCTATTCATACAACACTCGAACACTGAAATGGTACCATGTTAGTGTTCATGTGTCGTATGAATAGATATCGTCACGGGAAATTAAAATGGAATTAAAAATGCACACATAAAATAAAAACGAGCATTTTGTATCTACAAATATCTATGTTACAAGACCACATCTACCGTTGAAATGTCGGCGATTGCCATAAGGAACACTGATTTTTTAATTGTTTAACTTTATTTTACGAAATATTGTACGAAATTTTCGTTGTTTTTTAGTAGTGATGGGGCTTTCATGTATATGGAGAAGTGATCGGACGAAGATAGTATCTTCACACAGCTTGCACACGATCTATTTTATTTAACGCGTCGTCGTTTATTGAAATTGCGTCATTATCAACGTCAAAATTGCTGCCGACGATCGTACGCTTAAAGTTTNCAAGTTGGAACTACATGACAACGGAAGTACACTTATTCTATTAAATGTACATGTACATGTTTAAAAACACTGTTTCGGTGAAGCTAATTCATTTATCTCGTTATCATGTCAAAACAAGATTTTCATAAAATGAAAGAAATGATGCTGGTCTAGAACAACATTCATTGTTCCGCGGACTTTACAATGCTAAAAGCCTCTTTAACGCTCACAAATCAACGACAATTTCGTTATATATTTCGTAAAATAAAGTTAATATATAAAAAAAATCAGTGTTCTTATAGCAATAGTCAAAATTTCAACGTTAGATGTGCTCTGGAAACATAGATGTGTGTAGATATACAAAATCTCGTTTTTATTTATTTTTGACACAATTAATTCCATTTTAATTTCCCGCAAATATATCTATTCATTCGACACTCGAAAACTGAAATGGTACCATGTTAGTGTTCATGTGTCGTATGAATAGATATCGCCGCGGGAAATTAAAATGGAATTAAAAATGCACACATAAAATAAAAACGAGCATTTTGTATCTACAAATATCTATGTTACAAGACCACATCTGGCGTTGAAATGTCGGCGATTGCCATAAGGAACACTGATTTTTAATTGTTTAACTTTATTTTACGAAATATTGTACGAAATTTTCGATGTTTTTGAGTAGTGATGGGGCTTTAATGTATATGGAGAAGTGATCGGACGAAGATAGTATCGTCACACATCTTGCACACGATCTATTTTATTTAACGCGTCGTCGTTTATTGAAATTGCGTCATTATCAACGTCAAAATTGCTGCCGACGATCGTACGCTTAAAGTTTAAGCAAAAAGTTGAAAATTGTTTTGTATTAGATGGCTGAATTCATGAAAATGATGAAACAATACACATGTAATTAATCACTTGATTGTAACACTTGCGTTGATGGTATTTAATAAATACGCGTGTCAACATGTTTGCTTCTAATATATTTGTTATCCGGTAAAAATGAAAGCTTAATGCACAGATCACATCACATTTGTAACTTCAATTTTCGCGTACTTTTCAAACAGAAATAACGTTTAAAATATGAATGTAAAGACTTAAATAAAATATGCCTAATTACGAAGTGGTTACGCGTAAAACGCAAGCAGATTAAAACGAGGCCTTGGTGTGGAATGGGCGCGCACAGGCACACCTGCGGAGGCAAAGGCCCTCGGGCTAACTCGGGCGAATGGCACACCATAGCCATGTTATAACCTATCATTAAGACCCTATAACCTATATTATTAATAGTAGTAGGTATTAGTATTTGTCTTGCAACAACACTAATGCGAACATTATACAGATTGTACAATGATCGGAAATAAAGTTACTCTTTCTGTACTGATATTGATAACTATATTTAAGTATTCTCCGCTCAGAACATCCGTTTAGCTAGGTTAACCGGGTACAGTTTAACAATGACATATTAGAATTTCGGAGAGAGATTAACAGGTTACTGCCCCATCGTTGTGTAATATATCAGGTGATGCTTAAAACAAATAACTGCGTGTCTTGTCGAGCCATTGATTTATTCGTGCCGATCCTGATTTATAACACAACGCTAGGGACGTTTGACTTGTTAAATGTGACGTAATCAGCACTTGCACTTTATAATTGTTAAATAAGTTTTTTTTTTGCTGTTTTCTTTTTTTGCTTTTTTGTGTCTAGACTATCTTACATCTTTGAATAAAATTGTTTCTTTTGGTAAATCTGATTCTGTTTTATCTAAAATGATGACTTTATTCCGAGTAATATAACCTTCCTCCAAACATCGACTGATATATCCACTTCCTGTGGACGTGATACAAAATATATATCAGGCAGCTTTAAATCAGGCAGATATCAATGTAGTGGCATGATAAATTAGTATTTCGGATAGAGTCGACACTCCTGCTTTTCGATGTACGTTATAACAGTCTTAACAAGTATGGCGGAAATTAAAGCGTGCCGATATCAATTACCTCGCCTTTATCAAAAGTGCATTTCTAGACTGCGAAACTTATTGTAGAAGTGTCTTCAAAGAAATTGTTATTGTCGTCTGCAGCGCGTGACATTCAGATTGATATTCTCAGTACGATTGTATTGTCCGTATCTCTGCGCATTGAAGTCCGACAACTTACCCAGACCTTGTGACAGACTTCCGGTAATGTATATCAAACAAGTGCCAGAAGATAACAACTTTTAAGTTTTCTTTATAGCATCGCGGAACACTCGCGACAACGCACAAAACACTTGTGGAAAGAATTGGCGTCGCAGTTATTATAATATTGCATAAAAAAGCTTGACGTATTACAAATGGACATTCCGAATCGTGCAGTGTGTCATTTGTTGAAATATAATTCAACACAAACTGCATAAAGATTACGTTTTTGCTTTTAAAGATTGGGTAACCAAATAAATACTTGCTATAAGTATTTTTAATGTTATTGTTATTCAACAAATATCTTGACAATTCGTTTCACATCGAGCTTAATATCAATAATTGGTGTATTTAATTCATAAATAAAATAATTACTACTGAGCGCATTTTCCATTAACAAACGGGTAGTATTTAACAGATTTCAGGAAATTTCTGAGACTTGAATTGTGCCTCGTGTATCTTATTTTACGACATTTTGTGATTTAACTACCCATTTACTATGTATTCCTCTCAAAACCTTTCACAATATATCAGATATCGTATAAATAACATGTTACATTAGTTCGCCATTTTCTGGTTTTGATTATTTTCAAAATAGACTGCGTGGTCATAAATTTGATGTTTAATGGTTTTATCTCCATAAGAACATATTCTGTTACCGTTTCAAAGTATATTCAGAACATTCAGATTACAGAGTTGTTGTTATTTTTAGCATGTTTCAAAGTGCTTTTTCTTCACGACATAGATTATTAAATTATTAACCGTGCATCGCAATTTTTTCTTCATAGTATTATCATTTGTTCACTAGCAGGTCTTTTTAGCTACATATCCTTGATTTTGGACCGACATTGACCCAATCCCATGTTCGAAGAAACTTGTGTCAGTGTATTTTACCCAAGATCTCACCCTACCCTAAATGTTGCATCATTGGGAAACCATATTAAAATATTAAAAAGACGATTGTTTTGGGAAAAGTAGAGATACCTAATATATCTGGGTTAAAGATGTGTTCTTGTATCTTTATAATTTCATGATCGGGAATAAGACATTACTTGTCCCCTTTCTATATGGGTCCAATATAAGGCTGTATAAATTAACATGAATCGATTTATTGTACTACGCATACACGCCGTATAACCAAAACTACCTACACAGTGTAACGCATGTTTATCGCAAACGATTTTCAAATCATTCTAGCAATGCATCTAGAAATGCGTTGCCCTTAACTTCTTCCCTATCCTTGTCACATTCCTAACCATACGAACCCGAAGCTTAATGGCCGGCCGGCCAGTCTCCACCGTGTTACAAAGCTTTTGAGTGAAGGCTAAATCCCGGCCACATAAAGTGAAATGTGACATGTATGCGAAACATGTTTTTATCAGTGGTCATATGTCCGTTCACAGTAAGATTTTTAATAAATATAGCAACAACAAAAAATGAAACTTAATGCTGCTGCGACGAACATGGGATGTTATTATGAAACGTTCCACATGTAAACATTTAGGGCAATTTGAAGATCATTAGCAATCTTATACTGAAAACAGTGTTCATCTGAAGGAAACCCCTGTATTATTGCAATACTATCAAAAACTTGTGTATAAATGGCTTTTCTGAGTTAAAAAGGTTTGAAATGCACGTGTAGTGCTACTCCTCGGTAACTTCAGCTTTCTGTGTAAGGCACAAGCATGCTTTGAATCACATCGAAAACCATGAAATTGTTATGAAATATATTTGCATAAAAAATCTCGAAGAAAATGTCATTGATTAAAGTATTAGTTTAAAAGGACACACATTGTTGCAGATCAAAAACAGAACGATATCAATTTCTTACAACATTTATATATAAAATCACTAAGATATAAGAATATATTGGTATAACAAACACTTACCCAATTGTACACTCGACTTAATATCGAAAACACAGTATACCTTGATAAAATCCCCGCTTGGGTCACATGCCTTAGCCACCCCGATTACAGAGCTCGCCGTGTGTACGGTATTCGATGAAAAAGGTGACTGTGTAACAATGTGTAATTACGGATAAGTTGCTTATTTCGTCCTTTCAAATATGTAAGAGGTTCGTGATTGTTTTGAGCTTAATCGTGCGAATTGTGCCGTCTATTCGAAGCTTTCTCAAAGCTAATGGTGTTTATACATGTACATGAATATGAAATTTAAGTGCATTAGTGACTTAATCGTACGTTAAGAGTATTATGAATTGCATAATGTTATAAAACAGTAATCTTTGTGGACAAATACGCTTCATTTTGTTTATATACGAAGCAACACTAAAACCTGTTATCATACTTCTTGAATTGAAGTGGTAAATATAATTATAAGTAGAGAGAAACAGTTAAGTTCTATATGCAATTGTACCATAAGTGCGCATCTATTATGCACGGTAATTTATAAATGTGTTTATCTCTGTCATTTACCTCTTGGATAAGTAAAGATAATACCAATAAACGGATACACGGAAAGAGGTTTTCCGCAGTAGATTTATGTGTTTGTATTTGAAGCGACAGAAGTATTCTGCTATATGGATGTGTTTAGGTTTCACAGCAGACGAGAATAAAAACGCGACCATCATTTATTGCTTTAATTACCCACTTAAAACAAAACATCCCAATTAATCCGAAAACAAATACCCGTAAAGCGAGCAAAGACAGTTACAAAGGTATCCGGATAATGTCGTCTGCTTGCAGAAACTAATAAAACTTGTCGACCTCAGAAGCAGACGGCAAAAGCATTGAAAAGTACTGTCCGATAACGGTATTGCTGGATATCGAAGTAAACAGAATCCAGACCATGGTTAATATTTTGGAGGATTTGGAGCGCGGGCTTGAGCCGAGTGAACAAAATAACCAAGCGTCATCGGAAAATGAGAAGACGAGGTCCTTAATTGTTAACACGGTAATGCAAATAAATCAAATACCTGATCAACTATTTATTAAAGTTAACGAGGGGGTTACGGAGATCGCTTTTAGAGTTAGGCCTTTGGCCGAAATAACTCTGTGACATATTAAGTGATAACACCATGTAAAAGCAATTATATACAAAACCTTAATACGATTCAACTCGCATAATTTAATATTGCTTCAAATTAGATAAACCTTAGAAACGCTAAAATGTTGTATACAGATTTTCGGATATTGTTTAACTTTTATTAAAATTCACCTGTGATTAATGTCAATAGGGGATAAATCAGTATGCAGCACGTACAAAAAGGTAAGGCAATTTTGAGAGATGCACTTCCTTAAGTTTGTCGTTAAAAATGTAAAAAACGTGCTTTTAAATATAACGATATTAAATAACAACCTTTGTGTAACGCATGCTGTGTATGTTCTCGCTTATATCTTAATCTGATCTTTACATTCATATAAGAACAACGCGTTGTCATTTATTAAGTTATCGTTTTAAAGCTTGACAATCAGGCAATGCACAATGTATTGACACCTGACTTATCTGCGTACTCCCTTTCATCACGTAACAACCTGTCGAAGAATTAACATGTAGATAATTAATTACCTTTACCCCTTGGGTGTTGATCCGGTTGCATTGTAGACCCATGCAGAGTTGAACAAAGTCACCACTAGGTATGCGACATCACAACTGCGTTTCATTCTATGTATCTGTGTCGCTAGCACAATAACGGCCATCACTCCACGCCACTTCGAAGAAAGAGATACAATTACCCCCCATCCGTCATGTACTAGAATACAATGCGATCTCTTAAAAGGTGATTTTAAAAAACACCACATCGTTAGTTACACTTAGATGTAAATAAAAGCACAATCGAATGTATTTGAGACTATGTTTTTGTTGTTGTTTTAAACTATATACGCGTTATTGTATTTAAGGTGTTGTTTTTATTTACTGCTCACCAAGAAAAACAATTTCAAATTTCCCTTGCACTTAACATAGAACATGTTATCAAGACAGATAATAAATAGTACACATTATTTTAATATAAAAAGGCCATAAAATCATTAATTTCCACGACAACCCGATTTAAAGCAAATGACACTTGTCTAACACGAAAGCGAAAGCTTATAAGCAAACATTTCACTGTCATGATTTTCAAGAGATAAAAACGGCTTTAGGCTTCATACTCCCACATATGATAATAAGAGAGGTTTTTCATAACATTCTCATGGGTGATTTTATCACGGTTGACATTCACATGAATGCCTATCCCATGGGTGACATTCCCATATAAGACATTTTCATGGATAACATTCTCATGGGTGACATTCTCATACATTACATTTCCTGGGTGACATTTACATTAATGGCACGCTCATGGATAACCTTCTTAATCTCTCTGTTAACCGTTTTCGACGAATCCAATTACACCCTCGTATTTTTAATTCGAAACACTTCTCGAGAGTTTTGCCTCGGCATTGAAAAACATTTATCTTCAGTAATATTACGTTTTTTTTAAATTTGAAATCAGTATTGATATTTTATCATAGCAATATAACAGGTATCGTGCTTAGAGGATTCTTGAATATTCACACACTTAAACGATTAGTTGCCTGGATTTGTTATTATCTTCACTGCTATGTGCATTTAATCCCTTTCCATAACCCAACATAAGTAAGATAATCCAGGATATCATACATTATAACATATCTGCCTCTTGTGATTTAACACCAGGGTAAATGACATAGCAATACTGCATGCACAGCCGGAAATAATTGGTAACAACATGATTTGGACCCGTCAAGACATAATAATTAGGATAATACTAATAAGTTATATAAAGTTAAATGTGCGACATCCTTGTGAGGGTATTATTATCATGCACGTAGTCGATATATTTCAATAACTTTAAGCGGCATAATCTGACAATACCTTGTTAGGTTCTTCTTTGTAAAACAGACATGTTCAAAGCATAGCTTTTAAACAAAGATGACAGCTTGCTAAAATTGTTACACGCATATTATCTTATGCGGTTTTGAACAACACATTGAGTTGATCAACTTGCATGCAATGCATGAGGATGCTTAAAACTCATACTAAATATTCTTATTAGGATACAAATGCATTTGTTGTCAAGTTTATGACCACATCATGAGTTTCGGATTTAATAAAGGATATTTTCATGTGTAAACTATTAGAATGAATACTTGGAACACGACAATAGTATGACTCAGTACGTAAATAATACATAACCCAAAGAACCACACATCGTTCTCATTCGTTAACGACGTTGTGATTGTAACATTATATGTACTGTTCTATGTATTATGCTGATGTTGGTTTTTTATGAAAATTGTGACGGCTTAGTGTTTGTATGAAAAANTTCAACACCCATCGAGAATAACCTTTTGCCATAGTCGGCTATTCCAAACTTGAAATGTCGCCAAGCCAACACGTTTTGCTTGTCAATGTCTTTGAGTCGTAGCGTCCTTCATCGGCGAGCTCACATAGTTAAGGCTTTTACGAAATGTCTGTTTGTGAATATTGCGATTCTGTAATCCCATACCTAACGATCAATATAACTAATGCCGTGGTTATCTGTGTTATGCTGGACGCGTTTATTTGTTTGTTTGAAGTTCAAAGTTTCTGAAAAATGACTGTATGACTTCAGCACCTTTTACGTGTAAAGTACCAAAGTCTTAAAGCAGATATGAACAAGTTGTGTAAGAGTAGACCTCTTGAAAAGGGAAAACATATACCATACAAAGGCAAGTTACTTTAACAAACTGATACATAAGAGTGATATAAAAAGCTACTTCAAAATCATAATTAAACAGCTTCGAAAAAAAAGTACACTAATTTGACTAAAACATGTTAATATATTATTGAGTAAATTCTTGGACTCAGAGCCGAATTTTTTACCTTGGAATTTTCGAAGATATCACATCTTCTTCATCAGCTGATCACTGGCTAACTGACGTCACAGTCACATGAATATATTGTGCATTTAAAGTCGATACAAACATTTGCTTGTATACGTGAATTAAATTGTGTAAGTATCATAACACAACAGCTGTTGACTATACAATATTTGTGTTATCTATCATACATGACTGAAGCAGAATATCACAATGTTCTCCATTTTTCTGTAAATAACAACATGTTGGCAAAAGGTGAACGCATGCAATGTATAAGTATGCTTAAAACTGATAAGAAATATGTTTCTTAGAATAAAATGCCTTTTCTATCAAAGTTATGACCACACCATGAGTTTAAGTATTAAAAAAAGTTTTTTTTCTTCATTTGTAAACTTTACGGTTAACTTTGTAACTTTGAGAAAGACTTACGAAAAACAAAATTGCATAAAACACGTAAATGTCAACAAAACGATTTCTTTAAACAGAAAAAATAATCTGAATAGTAATTGTCACCTAGCTTCTTTCTGACTCAGTAAGGAGACACACACGATCAGCACTTAAAATGCTAAACTAATTAAAACAAATTTCTCAATGGGAAAAGTTATAAATATATCTTTTCTTGTAGGGAAAAAACAGAACTGAACATGCTTTGAAAGACTTACTCGGTTTGAATTCGTATATGCATCTGTGTTCATGTATCGTTGCACATCAAAGTATTATATGAAGTTTCATGATCGTTTCTTTATAAACATTTCTCAACTCTAAATTATTATTAACATGTTAAGGTTGAATTAAGGAACATCTTCTGACATCATAACGGTAATTGGATGATTGAACATGTAAAAAAATACAAAATCGTACAGCTACTGTAATTTTTTTATTATTTCCCACTATTCCCTTTAAAAATATTCATTTTTATCCGGAAAGTATGCACTTGTTTATAAACAATTAAAAAACTAAGTTAAAACCACGAGAAACAACATGCAAATCGCGAATCTGCAAATGCAATCATTTGGTGATATTATATTCCTTGGAATATCCATTGTCTGCTCGCTTCCTGTACATAAGTCTTTTAGCTAGGATGATTTTTACAGGTGCATACGACGTTAACATACTCTCAAAGAAGATATTCAAGGGCTGAACGTTTTTTTTTTAAATAAAATCAAGCTCGTCTTGTGTTTGATGTTTTATTGGTAGCAACTTGAAATGAAAATATTCGCAACGATGCTCGTATTTTTAAGTATGCCATACAATGTCTTAACTTGACCTTAGTTAAAAAGACATTATTTAGAAGCTCAACAATATCGAATTGTATACACGTTCAATAAAATGATGAACAAAGAAAATAAAGGAAAACTGGTCTCATTGGGTTTCGAAAGTAAGACTTACCGAATGTATGGTCAAATACTTCAGAAGATTTTGGTTAATTGTTACACTATAAAAAAGAAAATGGTAATGATCTGGATCAATAGCTTAGCCGTGACATGGCAAGGTGCATTACCACGCCTTTAAAGGTCACTTAAGGAATCAATTGTGATAGAAAAATCATTTTGGCTTTCATATGAGAATATAATTATGAAGCTTCAAAATAGGTATCGTAAGAGCAACCGCTACAAGATGATTCAGTAGTTTTCAGCGTCTGGTAGAGCACTTATGTACGGTTTAATTGCCATTGATAAACACAGGCGAAATGCTACGTACGTTCAACTGGAGACGACTTCAGAAGTAATTAAGTTCCTTACGAATATAATGGTGTATCTTAAGTGTTGTGTTTTCCGAAATTGAAACAAATGCGATTACAAGAGGTGGAAATAACACAAATTTAGAATGATGCAGTAGTTTCTGACAAACATTGTATATACAATGTGATACTTTTTTCACTATGTACTTCCAGTGCATGTCGCAATTTGGTCTTTCTAAAGAAAGCAACTGATACTTTTTCCACGTAATATGAAAGAAGACTATTATTAGTTTTGTCTACCTTTTAAATTCTCTTAATTCAGCAGTCTGTGTGATTGTTGTCTAGAAAACGTTGAAACAATCGATCATTTGTTTTGGAAATGTTCATATAGCCAAAATCTTTGGACAGAACTGCAAACGTTCCTTAAACGAGTGAAAATTGACATTGAAATAAACAAAACAACTGCTTTCCTTGGAAATACAAAAATTAAATTACACAGTCAAGTTCTCAATTTTATTATCATTTTGATGAAAGTATTCATATTCAATATAAAAATAAAGAAATGCATTCCAAAATTTAACATATTCTTAAATTTTTTGAAGTTAAGGATACAGACAGAAGAAGAAAATGCCCTAATTAAAAACAAAATTGTAACATACAAACAAAAATGGATCCACATCAACCAATATTTTTCCAGTAATAATTAATCTTCATATACAGTTTTTCATATAACACTGCCCATACAATTACTAAAATATCGTTGTCGCATTTGTTCGCCTTTTCGTTTGTTCTTTATCAACTGTATTTATAATTGTTAAGTACAGAAACACCTTTTAATTTCTCAGCAGTTTGTTTTCGCAGTCTTTATTGTTAATTGAACGTTTTAATGTCGGCGTATAGTTGGAACACTGGCAATATTTTAGACTCTCACGGAGAACTTAAAATGTTATTAAATGTACAAAATACAGTGTCCTCCCGATGTTTATATACGTATTAATAATTATTTAACAGAGTAGTCGACAGAAATGAATAAAATACTTTTTTAAATTAACTAGTGCTTCATTCGAGTCATTAACAATCTCTTTAATAGGTCTCGGAAATGGGTGGAGAATTGCAGTGTCTGGAAATCCCATATCAGATAATTTAACAAATTTTATGGTTGGTGAGCGCGATTACAATATATATAACTTATATAGTTCCGCGAAGAGCAGAGGAAAATGCATTAATTAAAGTTCAGATATACTGCATTAGTTTCATCTGTAGACATTTGTAAACAGGACAAACTTCGAGGGTAAACGATAAATGGTACGAAGGAGGAAAAATAGTCCAAAAGATGAACTGTGTTGATAACGACACGTTTGATAAACCAATTATTCGCTGAAGTTACCTGGAGTCAAAGATTAATGAAAAGTTTCTGTCAGAGAAAACAGACGTTATGCGAAAGGGTCTTCTTTGAGAGCAAATAAATGGAAAAACAACAGCTGTACTCAGCCACGTAGCGCGATTCGAGCAACGCTGGTAGATTTGGTGTTCACACATTCTGATAAATAATTAAAGCAATGTTTATCTTGTGCATGAGGATTTTGATAATAAATTTAAATATTTAATATAATAACAATGATAAGAATGTTGAGTTGATATACAGCTAATATTTTAACGAATTTGCGTGAACGTGTGAATACAGTATGAGTAAAGATAGAATGTTAATACAAATATTTCCCGAAATGGTGGCCACAACGAATCCCTGTAGAAGATTAACCTTACATTACTATTTGCAGAGCAGTGATATACATTTGTATTTTTACGCATTTTATAATTGCTCAACTTAATTTGGAGACACTGGCTATTTGGATGAATGACCCTACGCCCCTGTGCACGTATTTAAGTAAGTGCGGGATGGTTCAGCATCGAGAACAATATTCCCCCGCCGAGTAAACAGTTATCATAGGGATCGGTATAAACATTAGCTTCCTTTTACAATTAAACCGGTAAACGACAGTGAATAATTGCAGCTCGTTATTATTACATTGTATCAAATGCTATACCTGGCTTTCAATGTAATACAGACATTGCGTATATTTCTATATTACACATGTGTAATACAACATTATTAAGCGTTTTCATTGGCTACATAATCAATAACTGACCAATCGCATGGCTTTATTTTGGTGAAATGACGTCGTCAATATGAAATGACGTCCCGATAGAAAACAACATTTAGATCTATCAGCATTTGTTTGGTCAATTAAGATGTATTTTTATTTAGTTTAAAAGCATGTGATGAAAAAGATCTGACACTCGTTGTCATATCTTACCATATTTTATTAAACTCGTCCAGGACATTCGTAAGTAAGCTCGCCAAAGGCTCGCTTACTAACCAAATTCCTAAACCCCTTATTAAAAAATATGGTATGATATGACAACTCATGTCAGATTCTATATTTATACTGTGTTAAAGCGCTGAAAAGTGGTTATGGATCTATTTCTCACATCATTGGTCCCCTTCTCATGGAAGACATTCTCAATGGTAAAATTCAAATGATTTCCTATCTTATGGGTGACATTATCATGAATGATACTAGGCCCATTATCATGAGTGATAATCTCATGAATTACATTATCATGGACGACATATTCATNCCAAAAGCCCCCCCCCCCCTCTTATGTATAAGTCGAAACACTTCGAGAGGGTTTTGCCGCGGCATTTTAAACAGTTTAATCTTTTGTAATATAACGCTGTTTGATTTAAAATCAGTATTGATATTTTATAATAGCAATATAACAGGTATAACAGGTATCGTACTAAAAGGAGTCCAGAATACCTACACACTTAAACGATTAGTATTTTTGAGTTGTTAATATTTTTACTGCCATTTGACCGCGCATTTAATCACTTTCGCTTTACCCAATACTAGTGAGATAACGGGCTGAAATCCACGTAAGATAGCTTACATTCTAAAATATCTACATCTTGTGATTTCCGATCGATTTACATGACAAAGCAATTTCGCATGCACCCGGAAAGGATTAGTAACAACACGCTGTGGTCCCTTTAAGACATGATTACACAGATAATACCAATGAAAGAGTCATTAACTAAGATGTGCGACAACTTTGAGGGGGTAGTATTATCATATAGTCAATATATTTCAATAACTTTAACCCACAACTTGATCATGCCTTATAAATTTCTTCTTTTTCAAACCGACATGTTCAAAATAAAAAAAATAACAAAGAAATGACCTTATTAAATGTGTTAGAGCATTTTTTCTAATAAGGCTTCGATGTACACAATGATTTATTTAATGTGTAGAAAATGTGCATATGTTGTTGGCATAGGATTTCA
>VMBQ01003523.1:61259-102079 GCA_007657795.1 Dreissena rostriformis | reverse complement strand
GAAACGGCGGGGAAATTTCCTCGAGCACTTCGTGCCGACGCGCTTCGAATGTTCAAGACGATTCGGGGCATGCTCATGCAACAAATGGCGGGAAAAAATTATCGAGCTCTTCGTGCCGACGCGCGTTAAATATTCAAGACGTCTAGTCCGTACATCGTGTATTGTTATGTTTACGGTATTGTGAATAAGGGCCATTGGCGCACATAATACAAATATGAGTCTTTTTCGGCAGCTGTTAATAAGCTTTGCAACGTCGTAACAAAATGAACTAAAATGAATTATGTTGATATTGACTGCCGTTAAAACGTGTACTGTTTTTTTAAACGTTTATCGGCAAAACACAAAACGCGACCTTTTAAACGTATAAACGTGATACCCTAAGCGTGAAAACCAGTAAAGTTTGTAAATTATTCCATGGACCTCTACCAACGAAGAACAAACATTAAACAAATGTTGCACATACTCCATTTGAAAATAATGTGGGTAAAACGTATAAATCGTGGTTTGCAACCCACATGCGGAGCATGTTGTATATATATGTTGACAATAGAATACCATGCCTTGGCTGTTGTCACGAACGTATAACAACAGGCGGAGCATGTTTTATATGTTGAAAATAGAATACCATGTATTGGCTGTTGTCATAAACGTATAACAATAGGCGGAGCATGTTCTATATGTTGACAATATAATACCATGTCTTGGCTATAGTCATGAACGTATAACAACAGGCGGAGCATGTTCTGAATGTTGACAATAAAATACCATGCCTTGGCTGTTGTCATGAACGTATAACAACAGACAGAGCATGTTCTGTATGTTGACAATAGAATACCACGTCTTGGCTGTTGTTATGAACATATAACAAAAGACGGAGCACAGTTTACATGTAGGCAATATAATACCATGCCTTGGCTGTTGTCACGAACGTATAACAATATGCGGAGCATGTTCTATATGTTGACAATATAATACCATGCCTTGGCTGTTGTCAGAAGCGTATAACAACAGGCGAAGCATGTTCTGTATGTTGACAATAAAATACCATGCCTTGACTGTTGACATGAACGTATTACAACAGGCGGAGCATGTTCTGTATGTTGACAATAGAATCCTACGTCTTAGCTGTTGTAATGGACATATAACAACAGACGGTGCACGGTTTATATGTTGACAATTGAATACAATGCCTTGGCTTATGTCACGAACGTATAACAACAGGCGGAGCATGTTCTATATGTTGACAATAGAATACCATGCATTGACTGCTGTCATAAACATTACACCAGGTGAAGTATGTTCTATATATTGACAACAAAATACCATGCCTTGGCTGTTGTCATGAACGTATAACAGCAGGCGGAGCATGTTGTATATGTTGACAATAGAATACCATGCCTTGCCTGTTGTAATGAGCATAAAACAACACCAGATGGAGCATGTTCTATATGTTGACAACATAATACCATGCCTTGGCTGTTGTCATGAACAGATAAGAACAGGCGGAGCATGCTCTATATGTTGACAACAGAATACCATACCATGGCTTGGCTGTTGTCATGAACGTAAAACAACAGGCGGAGAATGTTCTATATGTTGACAATAGAATACCACGTCTTGGCTGTTGTAATGAACATATAACAACAGACGGTGCATGGTTTATATGTTGACAATATAAAACCATGCCTTGACATTTGTCATGAACATATAACACCAGGTGAAGCATGTTCTATATGTTGACAATAAAATACCATGTCTTAGTTGTTATAATGACGTACATTATAACAAAATACGGTGCACGGTTTAATAGAAGAGACAATAGAATACCATGCCTTGGCTGTTGTCATGAACATATAACACCAGGTGTAGCAACTTTGTATATGTTGACAACAGAATACCATGCATTGACTGTTGTCATGAACGTATACCAACAGGCGGAGCATGTTTTGTATGTTGACAATAGAATAACACGTCTTGGCTGTTGTAATGAACATATAACAACAGACAGAGCACAGTGTATATGTTGACAATAGAAAACCATGCCTTGACTGTTGTCATGAACGTATACCAACAGGCGGAGCATGTTCTCTATGTTGGCAATATAATGCCATATAAAATGTCATGTAGAGGCAAACTTTTTTTATTAAAAAAGTATGGTTTAGTCCAAGGTATAACGAGAACATTCAAATGTTGTACATCGTGTTTTGTCAAAAGATCTATACATAAAAAAATGTTCATTGGTAGAGCTTTTGTTTTTCGGTTGAATTCGGCCCCATTCCCTCTCTAAAAATATATATTTTTCCACAAGGTCTGCCTTAAATTCCCAATGGAAGGTTTAAAAACAACAACAAACAAACATTTTTTTTTTATTATTTAAGATGAATTTACCAAAAACTAATTTCATGAGTTAGGCTTCCGATATAGCAACCCGTAGTCCTGTTTTCAAACACTTTAATACCAAGTTTATGTTTTGTTCTCTGTTAAAACCATGTAAGAATTTTCAATTTAAAAAATCTATTTTACAGAAAAAAATGATGGCATTTGAAGAATAAGAAATCTGGAAAAATCAGTGGAAAATTCATTTTTAAATTTTTGGGCATTACTTAATCACGGCCCCAAAAACAAAGCTTCTAATCCACCTTTACATGTCTCTATTAACAGAGAGCATGATATCGACTATTTTGTGTAACCCTATCGGATAACTGCATGACATTTTTTGACAAAACATGCATACCGTATTAATTCTTATAAACGCTCTCTTGTTCTTGTTCTTCTTCTTGTTCTTCTTTTTCTTGTTCTTGTTGTTCTTTTTCTTGTTGTTTTTCTGTTGTTCTTCTTATTGTTCTTCTTCCTGTTCTTCTTCTTGTTCTTCTTCTTGTTCTTCTTCTTCTTGTTCTTGTTCTTTATCTTGTTTTTCTTGTTCTTCTTCTTGTTATTTTTCTTGCTCATCTTCTTCTTTTTCTTCTTCTTCTCCGTCTTCTTCTGATCTTCTTTTTTATTCTTCTTCTACTTCTTCTTCTCCTTCTTCTTCTTCTTGGCCAGTCGCATTTTAACACCGACTAAGTAGTATGGCTGCTCGCAGCGGGGATTGGTGGTCTCCAGTAGCTTGGGTTGGACCCCTTCGAGGTATGGGGTCAGGCACTCTACCAACCCGGATAGACTCCACAGGAAGCGCACCATCACGCGAAGATCCATTGTTGACCATCATTGGAAAGCGTTGCACCATCGTTAAGCGAACTTTTGCCCAGTGCATCCGTCTTCAGCAGAGGTTAATGTTCCGACTTTTCATTGTCGTATGAGAATTTCCAGCCAAGACTTTAAAGCATCTTCCGCCCTGTGTTTATCTTTCTCAGTGACATTTATCATACTTTGCCTTGAGGAGTGATGGCTGATAGTCGTCTGTCCTCTACCCTTCAACCTGTCCTGCTTGGGAAGCCCTGTAAGGAGTTTACACTCCCGCTGGCATAGCTCTCCGTGTCATAGCTCTTTCTAGGTACTCAAACCACCACACCAGGTTAAGAAATCAGCCTATGTGGATTAAAAATATAAGCTACTGTGCAAGAACCTAATTGAAATGAGACTTTGTAGATTATTATTCAATATATCTTACCTTAAAAATCAAACAGACAGGCAATTTTGATTGTCAAATCCGTGGTTTAAATGTAAAATTCATGTTATGAACTTATTTTGAACACTGCACGTTTGAAATGATGATTTTAACGGGTCGTTTAAATTGTAGGATTTATTTATATGAATATAAAACTTGTTTTATATGTAAGCAACACTCGTATATTAAATCTGCTGTTGGGTAATTTTAAGAATTTTACACATCATTTGATTATACAGACTGTTTAAATATTCATAATGAAAACAATGAATGCAATGTTACAACATTTTAATTGTTATACCAGATATCAAAACACTACATGGAAAACAACCTCAGACCAATATAGATATAAACTACTGCAGTACAATAATTTTTTCATAATAATTCCACATTGAATACCGGGTATTGACGATTATTCAATGAGTATTTTCAAAAATGTGCACATGTATATTTTAGCTTAAAATTGTACAGGTAGGAGGGCGAAACAAAACCGCGCCCTCCCGTGATTTGTATTGCGTTTATTACTAAAAATACGGTATGCTAAGTTATGGTCAACAGAAAAATGAAATAATTTCCAAATACATATACTCAAAAAATTTGTATTTTATTATTTCAATTATGTTTTATTGATTTCTTACATGTGCAGGCACGTCATTAAGTTCTTAAGACGGAAGATTATTTCCAAAAGTAGAAAGGAAAGTGAATGGTTGTATTTTAATATATTTTTCAAAGAAACCCGGGTGCTGTTCTTCATTATTTTTGTTCTATGTCTACTTTAAATCCTGCATTTGTGAATCGAATTCTATGTTTATTCAATAAATGTAAACACATTTTTGCGGAACATTGCTTCTTGAAAGTATTGCATACAAATCATGGACTGTCCAAAATCACACACACGAGAAATGACACATCCTGACACAGTGCTTTTGAATTTTCTTCCAAACTGTGAGAGCTTATTTATGAATGAGCTTGTTGTATTTGTGTTAAGTCTTACTTGTTTAAAGCGGGCTTTAACAACTGCTAATGACATACACTTATTCAACATAAAAAACAGCATGATGTGTCAAACTATTTTTATGGGGGGAGGGGGGGGGTTAAAAAAGCATATGTAGAAGTACAACAGAAATTTGCAATTGACATATTTCACAATTACTCTACTGTATTAAACAAATTTATAATTGAACAAAATAACAACATTTATATAATAAACAGTATATTTTATGAT
Source organism: Dreissena rostriformis (assembly GCA_007657795.1). Taxonomy (NCBI): domain Eukaryota; kingdom Metazoa; phylum Mollusca; class Bivalvia; order Myida; family Dreissenidae; genus Dreissena; species Dreissena rostriformis. The sequence continues at coordinate 97,247 of VMBQ01003523.1, read as the reverse complement.
GAAACGAGCTAGTTGATACAGTTAAAATGGGAAATGTCTTACGCAAAGTCACACACCATACTTGTCCCTACACTGCGTTGTTCAGTATTATGCATGCTGTTAGTTTTGTTTATCAGAATGCTGCATGGAATGTGTAAAGCCCAGCGCTTGACAGAAAAGCTCATCCCAATCTGTTCTGGTCCCAATGAACAATACATTAAGCATTAAAAACCTATCACACATCAATGCAGCACTGAAACTGTTCAAAATTTATTCTCACACATTGCCCAAACGATAATTTAGAGTCATTAAAACATTGTGCTTCTGACCATGCAATTAATTTTAAGGGATCTTAACGCAGCATTTTGAACAGTTTTGGTAAAGAATATTGCAAATTATGTGTATGCAATAGTTTAAAATAAAAATAAATTGCGATACGTTTCTGACCTCTTGTAAGTCAATTTTGCGTAGACAAAAGCTGTTTTCAATTAATATATTTTCTTGGTGTGCTGAACTACTGTGGAAAATAAATAATAAATTTTCGGTTAATTCGCGCCTCTGAAATGGACACTATTTGTCACAATAATAGTGGGTTCTCCATGCAAATATAATGCCAGTGATTAACATTTTCTTTTATGGGAAACTAGGCTACAAAAAACAATTTATAAAAAAAACAAGCCAATTCGTTGAATTGATATCCCTCGCCATGTATTTTTTATTTATGGATGGGTGCAAAACCAAAAGAACGGGTGTTAGTGAGAGATTGTGCCTTTTCTATAAAAACTATTTTTAGGGAAGCAATGGTGTAAAATCTGCTAATAAAGTCAGTATGCAACGGAATGTGTGTGACCTTGACAATTTGTGTGTGGTTTTAAACAACATAGATGCGTACTCTCATAAACAACACAACAAAGCTAACCGCTTCATTTTGAAAAGAAAGCATGCAGTCCCTTATGTTACCTTTTCCGCATTTGTTAAATGAATAACGAAATACGTGTAATTATCAACTGTTCAGTTCAAAGATTAAATGTTCATATATATTATACATGAAGATGCGATTTTATGTCTCACTGATGGTGATACTTACAAGTCTGAAGCATAAAAAATGCGCAAATATATTCCATATTTCAGAAATTAATTCGAAGACATATTTTCCTAAAATTAAAATAATCCACATTTTCCATTAATAAGACAAGCACACATTAATATACACTTTTTATTCCACATTAAAATATGTAAAGAAATTATTTCATTAAAACGTTGTTACTTGAAACTGAAAATGTTAAAACAAATTAAGTAAATCTCTAATACGATAAAATATTAAGATGACCATGGTCTCGATTCCTGTTACATATATTTAAAAAAAAATGTTTTCTTCGTTCCATTATGGAAACTAATAGAATGCTTTTCAAATTCGCACTATGTCTTTGATTGGTGTAAGCATGGAAGAGCGAAAGAAACCAGTTTTCCATAGTCCATTGGTGTTAGAATGGAAGAGCGCAAATAACCATTCCCTAGTCCCTAAATTGTTCATAACAAAATACCTAGTTTGAAATCATTAATGTTAGTTTCATAATATGTATGTTTGTATTTATCTAAATGCACATTTAAGTGTTTTGGTAGCATTAGGCCAGTTTGTGCAGCATATACCTATTGACGTGGTATTAAATTCTTTGCAAAGCAGAATATTATATTATTATTATTATTAAAACATTATTAAAAGAACATTATAAACACAAACCATCAATCGTATTTACAAATCAAATAATATTTCCTGTATATAAATTGTACAAAGCAGTAAATGAAAACCCCAAAATGTTAAAAATACCAATTAAAAAGATAAAATAAACATATGCTGGGTATAAAAGAAAAATCATACATATATATACCAATGTTTACATTATATCACATATGTACACTATTTACAATTAGAGGGCCATGATTGCTGTGGATCGTTCACCTGAGAAAATGGCGTGGCCAGTTTCGAAGCCAAGTGTTGATGTGAACAATCTTTGTAGATTATCGTAATCTGATGTCAAATACCAAATATCAAAACTGTGTAATTTGTGGTTTCATAGAAGTTATTATGCTATATGTCAAATAAAAACATTCATCCTTCACTCCGAACAGGGCAAATTTGGACCAGACGGGCATGCTTTAAACATCCTTACTAGAGGACCACTATATGATGTTTTATTACAAAAAATAATACATCTATTTAGCTTGTTGTTTCAAAAATACTTCTAACTATCTAATTCTGCATAAATTATGTGACCATGGGGCGAGGCTAGTTTTGACATCTGAGGCATGATTTGAACAATCTGTGTACAGGACCACTATCTGATTTTTGAAATTATCATACTACAAAAAGCTTTATAAATCTTGTCACCCTTGAGAGGTTGGCCAGTGGGTTTTGACCCCAGGGACATGATTAAACAAACATTTTATATGACCACTCGTGGTTTTACATAATAAATATATATATCAAAGCTATATGCCGTGCGGTTTCATAGATTTGCAAGGTAATTCACTGTATGTCTTTAACTGAATGGTACCCCTGGCACGTGTTCGTATTTCGACCCCATGGCCACTATTTGCACAAAACAAAATCACAACAAAACAACTTTAGACCGGACCACCATCTAATGTAACATTTCAAATTCACGTATCAATGCTATGAGATGTGTTGTTTGAGAGATAATGTATACGTGTTTTGTTGAGTAGAACAATATGTAACTCTTGTGACCCTTGGGAAGTGGACTTATTTGATTCCAGGGTCATGATTTGAACTAACTTTGTTGAGGACCACTATACGATCTTACACACCAAATACTTAAACCTGACAAGTTCTGTTTTATATGATATTTTAAGTTTTGTTCTATACAAGTCTTTATCCATCATGTAACCCGTGGGGCATGACCAGTTTTTAACTAAGGGACATACATTCAACAAACTTAATAGAGGACCACTACACGATGTTAACTACCAAAAATAATAGTTATTTACTTAATAAGTCTTTATAAATCATGTGATGCCTGGGGATTTTCAAGATCTGACACCAGTGGCATAATTTAAACATTCGAGGTAGAGGATTACTGTATGATGTTGCAGACCAAATATTAAAACCATGACCCTCGTGTTATTTTTTATTTTCATTTAACAGCTTGCATTTTCAAAATTTATGGTTACCTACATTTGCGACATTATGAAATGATGGTCACCTAAGGCTCATTCCTGTAACAGTGCGTTTAAATCTCCCATGCGGTTCAGGAGAAGATGTTGTATCAATAAAAAAGTCTACGAACGACGGGTAAAAGGCGATCACAAAAGCTCAGCATATGCATTGCACAAGTGACCGTAGTATCGTTCTGATTTTTTGAAGAAATGCTATATCCTTAATCCTTATTTAAACATAGCATATGAAGAGAAAAAAAGGCATTCCATTATCAAGGGTTTACATTAATGTTACTTTCATAAAAGGTGTAAGGGTATTTCTCTAAATGAACAGTAAACTGTTTTGAGAGCATTAAGATAGTTGTGTACATTAAATAACAGTTGACATAGTATTAGACTGCTTTCAAATTAATATATTGTATACATAGCATTGAAACAACAAAATAACACAAAACATCAATCGTATTTACAAATCAAATACTATACTATTTCCTGTTTGTAAATTACACATTATTGTTAGTTTTATAATAGATGTAGGGGTATTTCTCTAAATGAAAATTAAAGTATTTTGATAGCATTAGGGCAGTTGTGTACAGCAAATAAATATAGTATAAATTTGCTTGCAAACCAGTATGTTGTATTAATGTTCATAAAACAACATAATAAACACAAAATATCAATTGTATTTATAAATCAAAACTATTTCATGTATAATTGTTACACAAAAGAAATAAATAAAAGTCCTTCAAACACCAATTAAAAAGAAAAGAAATATCCACCATAATAATCATAAAAATGCACACATGCTAAGTATAATGGAAACATCACTAATATCTACCAAAATGTACACAATATACATATATACAATATTTACAATTAGAGGGTCAATTTTGCCATAGATCGATAACCTGTGTAATGTTGCATGGTCATTTTCGAAGCCATATGCATGATCTAAACAATAGTTGTAGATTACCGCAATCTGATTTCAAATACCAAATATCAAAGCTGTGTAATTTGTACCCCTCACCCCCAGGCAGGGCAAATTTTGACCAGATGGGCATTATTTAAACAAAGTAAGTAGAGAACCACTACATAATGTTAAATACCAAATGTCAAAGCTCTGGTTCTTCTGGTTTCATGTAATACTTTTAAGTTATTTGAATTTAAGTTCATATTAATGGTGTAACCACCACTTCTATAATTTAAAATAGCAAATATGGAAGTGTATTGACTTGCGGTTTGAGAGAAGACTTTAAAATTTATTTAATATATAAGTCTATATTAATCATGTTATCCCGGAGACGTGGTGAGTTTTGAACTCATGGGCATGATTTAAACGATCGTAGTAGCACTATATTATGTTAAAAACAAAACAAATATTAAACCCTTGCGTTTTTAGAAAAAAAACATTCATTTTCATTTTTGTTTAATCAGCCAGTCCGAACACGGGACCTCCTGCTATCAATGCTAATGCTGTACCGGGTGAGCTAACCGGGCGGCTTACAAAGCTAATCATTATTCCCGCTTACGTTTGGTACATTGACATTTTATCTTGCCAAGTTTAAATTCTTCCTCGAATTCGAGTCACAAGGAACAGTGTAAAACTTATACCGGCGAAACCAGGGATATATTCTATGGACAACTGCAAGTGCAACGGTTTTACGTTTGGCGCCGTTGTCGCCGGAGAGTGAAAAAAGGCGAGTGATATACCGAGTGAGCTGATCGGGCCGCTTACACGGCTAATCACCAATCCCGCTAATGTTCGGTACCGGGACATCCGCCATGCCATGAGATGTCGTATGAATAAATTGTTCGGACGACGGACAAAAGGCGATCCCGAAAGCTCACCATATGGCGTTCACATGTGAGCTTAAAAGCTTACGGAAAAGGTTTATTGTTTATTGTTCAATAGAAATATTCGTGTGGTCTGTATTAAATAAAGTAACAATATATATATATATATACTAAATATGAGTTTTGAAATAAACACATCAGCACCATTTCATAATTAAAAATCAACTACGTCGTCAAACAAACTAAAACTAAACGTTGAGGATAAATCGTGCTAAAAAATGAAAATGATTACGTTCAAAGTAACAATGTCCAAGACAATATTAAATGAAATTGGTAGTAATGGTGAGATCGTTTTTTGTTCAAAGGAGATTTCTTTTTTATATCAATTTCTTAGTGATAGTCTCATGAAAATGAAAGGCGGACAATAAAAACCGTTTCGTAACTGCCAAAACTTAAACTTATAGGCACGAAAGTTATAAATGATGTATTAATCATTTAGATATATATTTTTTTTAATTTGCAATAGAAGATCCAGGATATAGAAATCAAAGCGAGCAAGCTCGGGGTCAATACCCAGTTTATAACTGTAAGATACCAGTATTATAATTCACAATAATACAAACAAATAAAATACAAAATAAAACAAAAACAATAAAATCAAAGTTAATATGCCGCTACCAACACCATGTTAAGATGATAAGGATCAAAACAACAAGATCTATATTTGACAATAGTCGAAAAAATAACGGATAATTAACACACGTTATGTGTTATATTTCAATTATAAATTTCAGATTAGTTGAAAGAAAATTCCCAAATAAATACAATTTCATAGTGCTTAATTAATAATAATATTGACGTTAAGTGTTTATGTTTATCTTGTGTTTATAAACACATTTTAAAGCGGAAAATCAAAACTGTTTCGTAACTGCCAAAACTTAAACTTATAGGCACCATCTCGGAAATTCTAAATTATTTTTTAAACCTTTTAAGAAATGATTGAAACAAAGCACGAAAGTTATAAATAATGTATTTATGATTTAGATATATTTTATCATTTATATATATTTTTTGAATTTCGATAGAAGATCCCAGATATAGAAATCAAAGCGAGAAAGCCTTTAGGTCAATACCCAGTTTATAAATGTGAAATACCAATATTCAAATTCATAATAATNCAAATTCACATTAATACAGTAAAATAAAAAAAAAACAATAAAATCAAAGTTAAGATGCATTTTATAAATGTTAAATACCAATATTAAAAATCCCAATAATACAGTAAAATAAAACAAAAACAATAAAATCAAAGTTAAGATGCAGTTTATAAATGTTAAATACCAATATTCAAATTCACATTAATACAGTAAAATAAAACAAAAACAATAAAATCAAAGTTAAGATGCAGTTTATAAATATTAAATACCAATATTCAAATTCACAAAAATACAGTAAAATAAAACAAAAACAATAAAATCAAAGTTAAGATGCAGTTTATAATTGTTAAATACCAATATTCAAATTAACAATAATACAGTAAAATAAAAAAAATAAAAAAATCAAAGTTAATATGCCGCTACCAACACCATGTTAAGGTGATAAGGATCAAAACAACAACATCTATATTTTAGAATAGTTAAAAATAACGGATAATTCACACACGTATGTGTTTATATGTCAAGTATACATTTCAAATTATTTGGAAGAATATGCCCCAAATAAAAACAATTGCATAGTCCTTAATTTATATTAATATGGACATTATGGATTCAGTCAATAATTATTTGACCAATATATAAACATGTAAATCATATTACATTACAACATTAGAACACTTAACACAGGTTGTTTTTTTTTTAATTACAAAAAAAAAACAATCAATCTAAAATGTTAATTCTGTTCTATATCAAGATATAAGTATTGGAGATATATTTCAAGTTCAAGTATTATTATTGGGGAATAATATTAGACAATCGTATGAGTTTGAATGTGACAATTTGACAGAAACAAAATGCTGATGGTATTGTAAAGACACACTATACACAGTGTCTGCTCCTTAAGCTGCCCACAATCAGTGATCAGTCGCAGGTACGAAAGATCCACGGTTAACAGCTTACAACTGTGGTAGGTTAGGTATGTTGAAGCCAACTTCAAAGGCTGTGTTCAAAATCTGTTCCACTGTATGGATTGGGTTCCCTATTGATTAAGTATTCGATTAAAGTTACATGGTTAAGATAAATCATATTACATTATATAAAATTACAAATGATAAATATTGCATGCTATTGTATTAATTATCGCTAAATGAATTTACAGAGTTGCTTGACTTTATTGAAGTACTAAACCTTTAAAACGTCAAAGCTTAATTACAGTGGTGATCCAAAATATATCAATATATATAACAAATAGGTTAATCAAGTCTTAAACATTGTTATTTTCAGCCAAATTGTTTTACAGCTTCTGTCTAATTAGCATAACGTTATGTAGGGTTGGAAAACACTATCCTGATACGTTTTTAGAAGCACCTTAATGTCCTTACATCTTAAGTCTGATAAAATGCTTTAAATAATTAAATGTCAGTAAGAAAAACTGGAAATTACGTTTGTAAGTGAACGTTTGATTTTACAATTTAATCAATATCATGGCGTTCAAAAAGCGTTTTAGTTTGTTCCAACCGACATGACAGAGCTCAAATAAACTTTTTTCTAAATATTTACAAATACTTAAAGACATTGCAACAACGTATAACTAATTACTGTCTAAACGTTTGCACAGAAAATGTAACACACAATATACGAAATAAGAAGCTTTTTCATTACACCATGTTTTTGGAAAATAAGAAAATAAAAATGTTCGTTAATTCGTTAATGCTCTTATGAGAATCTTGACTAATATTTATGTATTTGTGTTATATTCGGTGTTTGAAATGCGGTTTGGCATACCTTTAAAAATGGCGTAAAACGAGCATTGGTCGCACATCTCATTTCTTGCACATCTTATTATGCAACACAAACGAACACTCGATCCATTTAAAAATGTATGCATTAAATTCCAACCAACTTTTGAGTTGTGATGTTAAGCTTAAGACGTTTAAACGCCTTTTTATACGGTCCAACGTGGAAACGTAAAACTTCTCGCACATCCGCTATTATAAATGTTTTAGTAACTTTTATTTCACAGCAACCTCAAATGAGATATTATTTCCATCTGATATCTTAAACATTCTCATGTTGATAAAAAGGTGAGTACAGCATAATTATCAAATTACCGTAAGCACGTCGATAATAAATGATGATGTCTCTGACTTGTTCCGCCGAATAGCCTGCATTTACAGCACGCTGTGCAGGCTCGCCGACAAGGTCTGAGAACAAACTGTTACGGCACATGCCTATAACATATAAAGTAAAGCGTTTAATGCAAAGAATATGTTCACTTATGCGCATTATTGAGAACAACTCAATCTTCATGAAATACAAATCTGTATATACCATCGCAAGCTTATTTTTATCATCAACAAATTTAACATTTTTTTTGCAACATTCACCATGCATGTGCATAGACATCGGCTGTTAACGTTTTTGTTTTAACATACATACTTTGAATCCCATTTAAACTCTTTGGACACTATACAGTAAAGTTCATTACGAATCGGCAATCAGCAGAGACTCACGTAGATTATAAGATTGTATATATTCATTCTCGTCTTCCCTTTTAAATATTAGCACAATTTAAGGCATACACACGTTTAAAGAGTATCCCAATTAATACGTTCACTTGCATTAAAAATAAGCTCACAGTATATAAGCGAAACATTCTACATCGAAATTTAAGGGCGAAATTTCGCGTCGGTTTCTTTATCAACGACTTCAAATACTGCATTTATTTTGTGTGCATTTAATGTGCTTATTTGTGTGAGTTGTTTGTTCCTCTAATTAGCTATTTTATAGTCCAGTTTCCGCGTCTCATTTAAGAAGTTGCGAGAAGGCGTTTGTTCGTAGATGAATATACTTAATTCGGAATGTGTTAGACTTCAGAAAAAACTTTTCCGCAATTGCAAAATAAGCTTTCCCATTTACAATCCTTCAAAATTCATGGACATATACTTGAATGACACTATACTATTGGTAAATAGAATGGGTTAGCGTTAATTGTACAAACGGATAAGATATCGTTTAGGTCTAGTTGTGGCATATCAGATTACAGCTGTTTCAGTTATGGTGCTTTGGTAATTCATATTTTATTCGGTTAGTTGTCGTTACTTTACTTTAACCGTAGTTGTTCAAAAGCGAAACAACTAAAAACTTGGTTCGAATAGCACTGACATTTACTCGAGTGCAGACATATATCTATTTGTAATATACTTAATAATCTATGTTTAAATTATCAGATCAATGAGTATTATATAGAAAATATTAAATTCCTTGAAATTACATTCATGTATTTGACAACGATTCTTAAGTCATCAGAATTTGTCCGTGCATTAAATTACCACAACATATTGTAAGATTAATGAAAAAGCATCTTTATATTTGAAACAGTTATACGTTAAATTTGTATGATAATGATTAATACACCTACAAATTCGTGTTTAATAGACCGTGTGGAATTGTTTAGTTTATTAGGTTTTGAACAATAAACCATTAACTGTAAATGTATTGAAGATGAGTACATTTTGGTTCTGATATGTCCTTTAAATGATAATAATAGAAATACATGTATACCTGTTTTTTTTACAGAAGAAGACCAAGTATGTTTAAATGTTTACAATTGTTGAATGAGACTAGAAAATCTGTATTGATACGTCTAGCTAATTTGTGTATTAAAGCATTTAAACTTAGAGCCAAAAATTTATAGTCTTTTGAGAAAATAGTTTTTTCCCCAGAATTGATATTTTGTAAATAACTTCTAACTACAGAATGTTTATATTTTATTTTTCTCAATCACTAACGGATTTTAGTCGTTTACTAAACTTTGTTTAACAATTAACAGCATTCTCTTCCATATTGCATTCTCACAAAAATCATAAATTTGTAAAAATGCATAAACATTTGTTGATAATTGACGAATGTGTATGTATATGTATTTATGATTGATTTATTGTTTTTACGATGAGCTATATATGCTTATGTCGCAAATAAACTATCTGTTCTGTTCTGTTCTGTTCTGTATTGTTGTAAATACATTCTTTTAGGTCAACCTGATTACTGAGACGGACCAACTCATCCTTAACTTACGAGTGGGAATACCATTGAAGTAATATGTGATCAACGCCAAGATAAGTTAAGATACTGATTTTCAATATTATTTTGAGCATGCAATTTCACGGTATATATTTATGATTGTATGAACACAAAGGATTCTTACCTTGGCGACAAGAGTGTACAGGATCCCCATGTCCACAATCTGTAATAATTTAATTCAATATACAGGCTACAAGCACTTCATATACTTGCAATATTGAAAATGTGTTATATAAGAATATATTTTTCTATTTATTACAAGCTATTCATAAGAGTTTATGAAACTTTGAGACTCTGAATCGCTGCAGTCAATAATTGTGTTAAATACATCTTAAATTAAATATTGACATACTTTGCTATTTATAATTACCATCTTAAACCGCATAATTACCTGGCGAGCAGTCTGGAATTTGCTCTAATCGTGAAATAATCAATCGATCTTGCATTTGAACAATAGCGGGCACATCGAAATCACAAATGTTGTTGACGAATCGACACCGTGGATTTATATTCCTATGTACGACCATTGGGATATCTCGTTCGACCCACCCATCACGCCGTATACCACAACAGAAGCAAACGACAGCATCACCGGCACCGGAATAGTAAAACCCTGCTTTTGCAAATCTTGTTCTAAAAGGCTTGTTATCAGATGGGAATGTTTTAAAGGTACCTAGACGTAGCAATTCAGACCTCATGTCGTTCTGATGGACGTTTGGTTCTATTATAATTTGATATATAGGGCAGCATACTTCGGAATACTCTGCTAACATTGCTGGTCGCCAGCTGTCATATTCTGTACGTTTGCGTAATTCATTGATCAAACCTTCGTCAAAAAGCAGTCTATAAGAAATCTGCAGCAACTGGCTCGAATGTCCATTCCAATGACGTTTAAGGCATTTTTCTGTAACTCAAAATATGAGTAAGAATATATTATATTATGAATTCCAAAGTAACAATCACCAAAAATGAATTTGAAATAATGGCGCTGATAACATCTTATGACATTCAAGACAATATAATACATAAACAAGAATTAGGACTAGGGATGCAACTGGTACCCGAAAATACCTGCATTTTCGGTTCCATTAACATCATATTGAGTTCTGTTCCTCCCTTCAAAATTCGGGACGGAAATGGGTATCAACACTTACTGCTAATGCCAATTGTTTTATACAACATTATGTAAGGAACTTTAATGTAAAAGCAGACTCATGGAAAACGACAGGTTGAGACAGTGAGATTTCGACAAAGCACAATATTTCTAAAAACGCAATCAAACGTTCATTTTTCAATCCATACAGGAAATAACCAGGCAAAGCATGGATGCGATCGCTTAATGGCATTTAAACCAGCAGAGAAAACGAACTTTCTAAACATATGCGTTACGTTTGCCAATACAAAATGATTTAGTGGAATGTAACCTGAATAAAATATACAAGAGGGCCATAATTACGCTCACCTGAGTTCAATGTACACCAATTGTAAAAAAAATTACCTTGTGAGTGTCCTATAATATCTTAATACTAATTTTTCGTTTTGTTACACTGGACCCATATGCAATCATGCTATTGATATTGTCAAGATCATGTATGCACGTAACCCAGATTCAATCTTAGCCTTGATATTGGGAAGATGAACATTCTGACAAGATTGAGTCAAACATGTGACCTTCTTTTAAAAGATTTGACATTGTGACCAGGTTTTTGGACACATGTGACTCAGATTAGATCTCAGACTATTGTCAAGATATACATTCTCAAACTTAATCAATATTGTGGCATACAGTGATTACATTTATCACTGTAACAATGATTTTTGTTAGATTCGAACTATCACCTAGTGACCAAGGTTCAAACTCTTTCTTAATATAGTCAAGATAAACTTTCTGACCATTTTTTTCAAGATTGAATGTGGCTTGTAGAATGGTAACAAGATTGTCAAAACATTTAAAATGGTAACCTAGTTTATTATGCACGTGACCCAGAATTTCACTCAGCCTATATACTGTCAGGATACATATTCTGACAAAAAGTATCATTAAGATCGTGTCATTAACGTAACTTCTACAGTAATAACAAGGTTGTTCTAAGATTTTAAATTTTATTTACACTTATATGTATCATGAATATTGCTGGGCCAAGTGTGAGGTTGAGCGCTCATTAACTGGTTTAAACCCCCAATGCTTAGCATTGACCGTTCCAAGGCGGTGACCCCAGCTTTATTCTACTATGTGTATATGTTGTTTCGTTTTGTGCCGTACTGTACCGTTTTGGCCATTGGTTCCTTGCCATAAATGAAGGACCACAGAGGTGTGTATGATAAAACTGCAATACTGCTGCAGCTTCTGGAGTTTCACTTCTTCATATTGACAGTGTGGTCTCGTTTTTGCACACATGTTTCCCAGATTCAAACTCGGTCCAATTATTTCAATATAAGCTGACCCAGTTAAATTAAGACTGAGGCAAATATGTGGCTTCTACAGAGTTTTACTAAGCTTGGACCTGGTGACTTGGTTTGTGGATGCACGTTACTCCGATTCGAACCTAAACTAGTAAATGACAAGATATTCATTCTGAGTAAGTTTAATAAATATCGAGTCATCAATGTTTTTTTCTAGAGGTCAAAAAGGTGCTTTCGATGTTAGTGCCAAATGCACCCCATTATATGGTTTTGATCCAAAAATGAGATCTTGTCCTTCAAAGTTGGGGAAAACAGACAATTGTTATTAACACATTGAAAACTAAATTCAACAATGCATTTTTATTCCAATACTTGTAAACTTAAAGGTATGCTTTGCACGAAAATATTAAACCAAGAGCAATATCACAGGAAGAGTTATTGTTCTTGTACTCCACTTTCCATTTAAATTATTTTAACAATAATTTGCTAATGATCTTGACAATAACATTACACGATGCAATTGGGCTCTTCCCAAGATAAATACAAATTCCAGGAACAGCAAAGAGAGAGAAGTAAGTTCTTGCACTTTCTCCTATTGACCCCTACGCATTTGAAACTTTTATTTAAATACATTCATTACTAAGACATTTATGTTCTGCACAATAACATTGACTTACTGACGACTTGACTTGTCGAATGACTCTGTATAAAGCCATACATCATTATATGAAATGTGAATTTCTTGAACACTATATGAGGTATGCTAAGCACAAGAAGCGCCAAGGACGTACAGAAGGTAGGATGGGTAGACGAAAGTTTGACACAATTAATCTCTAATTCTGTACACATATATAAGGTGTCCGTCAACAGAAAACAAACGCAACAGTCTTAGGCGAACTAAATAGTTTCCCATTATATGTTATATGTAGAGAGAGGGCTCTTAAATTCTGGTGTAAAATTTTTAATTCACCAAACTCACTTATAAGATCTATGTATGATAAGAGTATCACAGATAATACGTTCGCTATATATTGCATGAAAACGTCAGCTGAACATAACATTATCCAAAACTCAAACAACGACATCGCGATCAATACGTCCAGTCATTTCACATTTTTCAAATTTTCAAAACGCAAACTGAGCAGCAGTAACATGATTGGATCAGAATGTGACATTTTATGTATATGTACGCGTTATTGTGATTAAAAAATTGAGTATAACGTTAACAAATCGTTCTACACTGTCACAAGTTCACACCTATGATGTCAAGTACTAACATAAGACAATTAAGAAATATTTCTAAATGTATTTAATTACTAGAGTGGTAAGGTTTAAGCGCACGTGATCAAGATTCGCACTTTGCTAAAACGTTGTCAAGACAAATGTTCTGACCAAGTTCCATCAAGATTTAGCCATATGTATTGAAGCTAACGTGGTAAGAATTTGTATTTCTAAAATTTGAACTGGTGATAAAGTTTGTATATGCACATGACCAAGATTCTACCTTATCGTAGCAAATATCAAAGTAAACAATACATTTATAAAAGACGGATACTGAACATACAACTGAGACTTCCTAAATTCGTTTGTAGAAATGTGTGTTATTATGCAAAGAAATAGTCTAACTGTCAAGTGCTAACATAGCAACAACGGCTTCTTTTATTTGTTGCGGGGTGTATTCAGACTGATCCAAAACCTTTTGAGCAGCTTCACTGACGAGTTTTTTGTACAGAACGTTGGACGATTGATCTAAAATAAAACCATAACGCCTTTTCTGACTTAATGTTTTATAAATGTTTAATACATTTTATAGGTCACAAAAGTGAAATATATTACAGATCTAGCAAATATATTATAATTATAATAATATAAAATCAGATATTATCAAGATGAACATTTTGACCATATTTTATTAAGATCTGATGGAAACTATGACCTCTATTGTCTACACAAGGTTTTTCTATGATTTGACCTAGTGACCTAGTTTCTGACCCCAGATAACTCAAATACAAGCCAAACCCAGATTTCATCAAGATAAACATTCTGGCCAAATGTTATTAAGATTGGATGAAAAATATGACCTCTACTGTCTACACAATTGTTTTTGAAACTTTGACCTAGTGACCAATTTTTTGACCCTAGATGACCCAAATTCGATTCCAAACCAGATTTTTACAAGACAAACATTCTGATCAAATTTCATAAAGATTGGATGAAAACTGTGACCTATATTGTCTTCACAAGGTTTTTTATGATTTGACCTAGTGACCTAGTTTTTGACCCCAGATGACCCAAATACAATCCCAACCCAGATTTCACAAAGATAAACAATCTGACCAAATGTTATAAAGATTGGATGAAAACTGTGACCTCTATTGTCTACACAAGGTTTTTCTATTATTTCACAAGTGACCTAGTTTTTGACCCCAGATGACCCAAATATAATCCCAACCCAGATTTCATCAAGATAAACGTTCTGACCAAATTTCATAAAGATTGGATGAAAACTGTGACCGCTACTGTCTACACAAACAAATTGTTGACGGACGCACGCACGCACGACGGACGCCGGACATCACACAATCACATAAGTTCACCATGTCACTTCGTGACAGGTGAGCTAATAAACAACAACACACCTACAATATATCTTGAGAGTTGGGAAACCACAGTGCTCTTACACTCATATGACATGGAAACACGTATTGTACTTACATAATATGTACATTATGGAAATATATAACAATACATATACAATTTAACAGTTTTAAATAGTTAATGTGAATAAAAACGTGTGTCATTATGGTAAAATACGTGATAATTGTATTCAATAATTTATGTTGTGTAGAGAATACTAAATGGAGTCTCAACATTTTTCGCTTAGTCACATTGATTTATTACTCTTCGTTAGCCGTTTGTTAGTTTGAAAACTCGAAGGAAAAATGCACATTGTCCTTAATATTACTATACGCAAATAACTCAAACACTTTTGCATTAAAAATACATTTCAGATATGCCCCACGGTTTTGTATTTTCAAATATTATGGTTTAATATGCATTGTTTATAGAAAATTGCATATTATATAATTCAGTAGATGTCTATTATAAATAAAACATTACCCGAGTCATCCAGATTTGCAACCTAAAAAACAATAAAAAGGAATTGAAAGAAGAACAGGTGAAGATATAACAAGCACAAGCAATACATAAATTGGAAACATATACCTTTTAATATTGAACCTCTTCAAGCATAGTTACAAAATAGAGGATATTTGTTCATGTCAGTGTAAGATCGTTTGCTATTTCACGAGTGATCATAGAAAATATATTTTCACGAGTGGCGCAGCCACGAGTGAAAATATTATTTTTCTATGATCACGAGTGAAATAACAAACGATCTTACACTGGCATGAACAAATTTTCTGTTTCTTGTATGCCCCTTTTTCCAAAAAATAATTAACAGCTGTTTCCCTTTTGTTGAAAAGTTACCCTTGCTTCCTGGCGAACCTAAATGCATTGAAATGACGTCATTTTGTTGACGAAATGACGTCATTATTCCAGCGAAATTCTTCAGTTTAACTCTTTTACAATGTAAATAAACGGTAAAAAGCATAAAAAATAAATAAAAAATTGTTGGATTCGGTGGAATATCGATTTTATTTCACTCGTGATCATAAAAAAAATATAAACAAGAAAAGTACATCTTGATATGATAATCTAAAAATAGAAAGTTTTTCCGAAAATTTGTTATTTTCACCGGTGAAAATAACAATTTGTTTATTTTCAATGCTGTTTTTGCACTGCAGAAATGTCATATTTTATCATTAGGTATAAAAGAAACATAGATATGTGATTTATGTATTAAAGTTGTATGTTGTATTTATGAGTCCTATGGTCCATGTTTTTTTGCGACACAGACATAAAGTTGGCTTGTCTGTTATCTTGAGGGCTGGAAACGAATATATTGTAATGTTTAACACATCTCTGCATATCTGCATCAGATACAGTAAATTCATATTTCAGTCTCAAGAAAACGGAATTCATTATCCTGCAGTGAAAAAAGATATTGTCAAAAATGAACATATGCTAAATGTATACCGCAAGCTGAACAAGGTCCACAAAGTTCTGTCCCTTTTTCTGTATGAGGAAAGTGCAGTTCTTTGACCAGCGTGCTTGTTCAACCCACATGTCGTCATCTTTGTCCCAGTGCCTCAGTCCTATAAAACACATGTTTAAAATGTTCAACAATTTTTTTTCGGCGTATTGTCTACGCAGGAGCCGGCCTGCAGATGAACAACACATTGTTATCTTTGAAGCCTATTGTTTTTTTTTATAAAGGTCTATCACCTTAATCAAGAGCTACATTTATGATATAAGTAATATTTTTGTGGTAAACAAAATGCTTAAAGGTTGAACTAGGTTACGAAATACGGTAGATACGCGGCAGCCCATCACTCAGAAGTTGCTGACGGTTATTGACTCGCATTTAGCGAATGTGTGTTGAAAAGAATTCGAGCACGCATTTAATAGATCAATGCAATGTTTGTTCTGGCATATTTCGATCTGTTCCAAGTCAGTGCATTGGTAGCAACAGTAACAAGCAGGAATCAGTTGCAAACACGCCAGAATTATCACCCTAAGGAAATATAAAACAAATTAGCTCGTTACTCAGATTACAATAAGGATTCCACATGAGCCCTAGTCCGCGTTGTGTCCCATTCAGTCGCTACAGTATCTAGGAATAAATTTGAATATGTCTTATCAAGGTGACTGTTGTTCGGTCAGCTCAATAAACATTATGTTAAAACACACAGTTTCAGCATAGGTAGAGCCATGGACTAAGCCTTTGATGGTTGTAAGCAAACCGTCAGTGGATGGGGCGATGGTCGTCGGAGGCGTATAATGTAAATTCGATAGATTTCAAGAGCATTCTTTGAAAGTTTTTTAATACGACCTTAAGAATCCCAGAGGCGAAACAAATCGGTAGGTGGGGCATGCGCGGGATGATATGGGCAAAGTTCCGGCATGCATTTGAGTCCAACGTGATTTTCAATAAAGCACTGGATATTTTTTCTCAACTTTGGGGTAACGATCTTTCCTATCTGTCCTTAAGCAAACTAAGAAACACCAATCAGCAAGAACTTAACTATACTTAGGCTCTTCCAGATCCCGTATGTGTGTGAGTAGATATTTTAGCACGATTTACCTAGAGCGACGCAGATGATTCGGGCCGAATGATCGATGAAACAAAAGCGCATCAATTGCTGGGGTCGTCTGCGCGCGAAACAGTTTACGAAATACGAAATAGGGTCGGTGCCGATCGATTCCGAGACGCCAGCTATGGCGTCAATCTGTCCGGCGTTGGTCTGGAAATGTATTTTGATCGCCAACGCGAAGTTACATTGAAGTTGTCATAATAGGCTTATGAAGAATTAGTGGGGCATACATTTGTGGAATTTATTGTGGGTTATAAATTTGTGAAATGTATTGTGGCGGAAAATTCTGTTTGCCGGGGTCGGTAGGGCNACCTAGTGACCTCAAAATCAATAGGGGTCATCTGCGAGTCATGATCAATGTTCCTATGAAGTTTCATGATCCTAGGCCTAAGCGTTCTTGAGTTATCATCCGGAAACCATCTGGTGGACGGACCAACCGACCGACAGACCGACCGACATGAGCAAAGCAATATACCCCTTCTTCTTCGAAGGGGGGCATAACAATATGGATTCAAATCATTTGCATTTACACAAATTGACAATACACATGAATACACAATGCATTGTCATTAGTCTGTAGAAATTCATTTATACCTGTGAAAAAGAAACCACCATCAGCCAGTTGTAATGGAGAATATTTCGGTGTGTTTGGCCAATTCCCATTGAAGGACTGTTCTCTCACAGTCTTGATAGCCATGTGGGGGTGTTTTGGTATTGCCATTTGAACACCTGCATTGTTTCAATGGACATGTGAATAATATTGTAAAATATTAATAAACATAATAATCAAGACATTTTCCTAACTAAATTTATGCTTAAAATAGTTTGTTTTGTTTCACTTTAGGAAATATCAATGGAATAGCACATAGACAAGACAATACTACAGCTGCTGCAGTGGATTCATAATATTAGTGTCAACACTAACCAGTTCTCGTTCTCTGACTGTTATTCACATCTTCTCCAGGGCTTGGAGCTCGAATGGCGTCTGGAATCATGTCTAAACGTGCAACTGTCTGTCTCAAAGGTCCTTCTGCTTCGGCTGCAATATTGTGCTCACTGTTGTTTATAATAAATTTGCATCTTGGATTTATTCTTTTGTGAACCTCCATTGGATCATCTACTTCCACCCACCCGTAGCGACGTATGCCACAGCAGTAGCAAACAACGCCATCACCATCCGAGGCATAGTAGAATCCTGCAGCTGCGTATTTTATCAGAAAGGGTTTGTTATCCTTCGGGTAGGTTCTGAGTGTGCAGATACGCAGCAGTTCATACATCATGGTGACCTGTGGTCTAGGTGATTTCCCTTCTGCAATCTGGCTGATTATTCCGCTCAAAGCTGGAAACCGTTCATAGTTATAGAATACTGGAATTTTGTCTAGTTTCGGCATTGGAAGTTGATCTAAAGGCAACCATGTTGTGTTTCTCATCTTGGCATCATGATCGCATTTCACCTTCCCAGAACTCAATCGCCTATGCAAAGAACCTGTATCTGGCCATTTAGAAAGCGATAAAGCTGGTATAACATTCATTCTCAAGGTTTTCGTGTTTATTTCTTCTAAAAAATAAGAGTTCAATTCATCATATTTAGGCACATATTTGAAAGAAAATTACAAGACAGGAGAGGCAAATTATTAACTTATAAAGTGATTATTAGAGGACAGCATGAACAAAATAAGCCCACTGTATTTAGGAACTGATCAGGTTAATGACCACCATGTATAATAACTTGGTTAAACAAATTGAAAGAAGTGATAATTCAGTACAATATGAAGGCATATAAGAAACATTAGAACTTGTGTTTTATCACCTTTACCTTGTTTACTTCAGTATAATGAAATAAAGTATGGTATCACACAATATATTTAACCAATATTCTACAAGAGTAGTATGGAAAGCACAAAAATAATTGTTTATATGAAAGACAAACAAGTAACGTACAGATCTTATGTACTGAGAACTAAAATCTAAACCTCATTATTCTGTACTTGGACTCAACAAATATGTGAAGTGTCTATTTGCTCTTATTTCTTGTATTTATAGCAGTATAATTCATTCTTACCATCGGAGGAGCTAGTGGTTTTCACAGTCAGCAAAGAAGATGGCACAATTCCTTTGTCAGAAGATGTTTTATCAAACCATGTCAGGTCTTGTTGTTTTGGGTGCTTCGTGGTGGTAACAGACACTTCTAACTCAAAATGTATAATGTCAAGCTCGACAATATCTGATGGGTCATCACAAACAGGCTTTCCAAGTCTTGTCAGTAGATTAGCTTCAGGAATTGCACTAGCAGTCTGAATAAGTACCTCATCAGAATCTTGTGTAAAGGTACGCTTAGAACTTCCTTCTTTTCTAGTACAAATGTCTAAATATTCAAAAATAATGCTATCCGAATCAAGATCCAACTCGTTGCTGACTTCTAATGAACCACCCACGTTATTCATTGTTTTGGTCTTCAAATCAAGCACATTCACAGAACTATCTGCAAAATAAACATTCTTAAGTTAACTTTACATTTCTACGTGGGTTGTTGGCAAAGTTCATTCACATACTCTCACAATATTGCAAACATGAATCAATATAGATGATTTTTTTTATACATATACTTTGACAAAAAATCTTAATATCTTGCCCTATAAACATTGTCTTATAGGAGAATGTCAATAACATCCTGGTATGGACATCTTCGAGTTTTTAAAAATTTTCTGAGATATACATTCCGAGAATACATTTTAGTATGGTAGAATCCATACCAAATAAAGCATATCTATTCAAAATGTGTGATTTTGACCTTTGAGTGTGACTTTGATCATGACCCTAGCAACCTGGATCTTATAATTGACACTCAGCTAGATAATGGAAAACAATTTATTGTTGCTTCAGAGTGAAGTTTTTTCACCTGCCAATTAGTAGTCTGGTTAAAATACATACCAAATACAAAACGACTAGACTTCATGGGTTCAGAGAAGGTTATTGTAATTTGCCTACTCATGTGTATAAAAGGGTTACACACATTGGCCAGTTTTTACTCAACAGGAGTTAAAAGAACAAACATTGCAATGGAACACTATCAAATATTTAAGCTCTAAGCCTCGGCGTTTTACTCTAGTTTACATGTTGATATATACTTCTAGCTGCATAGATCTTCACATGTAGCAGCCAAAAAAAAAGACTAAATATGAAAGAAAAATCAACATGAGTGTATGTTGAGAAACGAAAGGGCCATGATAGTCCTTAGATATTGTCAAGATAAATATTCTGACCAAGTTTCCTCGAGCTTGAGTCATAAATGATGCCTTTACAGTGGTAAGATGTTTTATTATTATTTGACCTGTTGATCTAGTTTCTAGAAATACATGATACAGATTGGAACTTGGCTTAAATAAAAAATCTGACAATTTCAAGAATGAGTCATAAATGTTGCCTTTAGATTGGAAACATTTTTTTTTTTAATATTTGACCTGGGGACCTACTTTTGCACACAGTTGACCCAGATTTGAACACAATCTTGGTAATGTCAAGAAAAAAAAACATATAAAAATCTCCATCATCATTTGCGAAACTTGTTTAATGCAAGTGATATTAATGAACATGAACATAAAGATAACAAAGAAGAGAACTGTTAAGGTGGGGAAAATCGTGGGTTTTTCTTTTCAACTTGATTTAAAATGGTTATCAGTATTTGACATTCGGTTAATTGTATCATTTACATAAAATGTTTACTAGTCTTATAACCGAAAACGTGTTGCTTTACTTACCAAGTGTATCATCATTACAATGTATTGCTTCAGCTTCCGTAAATGTGGACCTCTTCAATCTCTGGGATATATTAGACAAGAAGTCTAGAAGTCTATGTATTAGACTACCCTCGATATTTATGGAATCTTTGCTTATTGGACCCGTCAAAGCAACTGTAATTAAAATCATACAAAGTAAACAGATTTGTGATACTAGCCCGTAGAATTTAACATGTGTCCCTTTTTTCAAGTAAGCACAACGTTGCATGTGGAACAATTAATGAGCTAGGTTTATTTTAATGCTTCTTGTATATGATCTTTAACACACACACCAAACGCAATAACGCTCAACCATTGCTTAAAGAAATCTAATACGTGGACCGATGCAACGATAAATGGCACGTACCAAAATTGCTAACGATTTTACAATGGCGTCATATGTTATGTGTATTATATTTATAATGAAAAGAAAGTACCGGTACATGTGTTTTGTGTCACGTGTTGTATACTGACGTAATTTAACCAAATGTGCGTATTCTTTGACATGGCTATGTCATTCAATAACATTTGATATATATAGAGTAAATAGAGCCGATCGTATTCTTGGACATGGCTATGTCATTCAATAACATTCGATATCAATAGAGTTAATAGAGCCAATCGTTCTGCTACACATTAGTGCCTAATATTAGTACGTGGTATCCCTAAATTCTTGCTCATGCCTTAAAATATACTTGGATCGACATGGGGATATTTGGCACAAACATATGAAGTAAAGCAATTTATTACTTATACACTCAAGTCAAACCGTGCGATAGGACTTCTCTGCAGATATGCCGACTGTCGAGGACACATTTTGCCGTCAAAGAAACCATATCCTTTTACGAACAATAAGATAAAACATGTAATTCTTTGGACTTGGTCACCAGCAACTCATTCACAGAGAATAGTGGAATTGCGATTTATCATAAAACTGGCAGAAACCCTTAATATGACAATATTAAAAGCCAATTATACGCATAACAACAAATGTAAACATTTCTGCAAATCGCATGATACTTCTTTTGTGTACCTACCAAATCTGCTAGACGTCGGAAAATTGTGTGGGCTGAGAACTTTCAGCCTTTGGGCTATCATTAACTCCAGTAGTTCAAATAGCAATATCAAGCCTTGGTTTTCTGAAAAGATGCTTCCTGCAAAATAAGTCTTTTTTATTTCCAAACGTGAGATATAGTTTTTGTAGTTGTATAATGTTTCTTAACAATGTACATCTGACCGATTACAATGGGTTGATGGTCACCAGTTTTACAGTAACTTGGTTTTCCTTGAATTTACAATAGACAACATGTTAAGCTGACATTTAAAAGCATGATGTGTGGGTTTTGTTTTGCATCGTTTCTATAATTCAATATGTAAATATTGTCATCAAGGTGCGAACATCCTGTAACAATTTCGAACTGCTCCAGTGTGTGCGTATGTACATATATTACAGTCTTACACACGTTGATGTAGTCATCCACCGATACCAATTTTCTTGTGTGTTTGTAATCTTCTGTTATACATTTTGGGAACATTTGAAACTTATTCGACGCCTTATACAAAAAAGTTGTGAATAAATTCTTTGAACTTTTGATCATACCTTTTATATGAATTGTGTTAATTAAATCAAGAATGAGTACAATTTGATTTACATGGTTACGTGATTTATCAATCCCCAAATTCAAACGTTCAAGTTATATAAAATAATAGCCAGGGCAAAACTATGAACTAATAAATATAATAAGCAGTTATTGTTTCATCAATTAATAATTTATTAAAATTCTAATATTTCATTTTCATCGATTACCAGCGTAATGAAGCAGTATAAAAAACACTGTGACGTCATAGGACATTGTGTCTTATAACGATTGTTGTTGTTTGAAAAAGCAACCTCATTCAAAAGTATGCCTCACTATTCAAAATGTAAAAATCGTTTAAATGTTTTGATTCTTTTGGTGCCATCAGTTTCAGTAATATTTTTCTATTTTTCTTTCAAATTGATCCTCATTGTTGGTGTTCGTAAAGGTCGCTATCATATGATGCACAAAAAGCCCACATCACATGTCTGTACTTCATGCAACCACAAATACATTATGCATGCGAGGATTTTGGTATATCCTTGACATTCTTAAGTGTAAGTGTTTGAAGGCCAAATGCAAGAAACAATTTGAAGGCCAAATGCATGAAACAGTTTGAAGGCCAAGTGCATGAAACAACGCCAGGCATGGGAAATGTCAAGAGCTTGAATTGCTTTTTGCAGATTGTTGATCTGCACACAGTGAAGTGATGAAGCGCAAGCTGTGTGAATTGGACAGACAGGATTGTTACTATGAAAAACAGAGATACAAATATCATTTACTACCGAATTACAAGTGTTAAAGGTGTATATTTAATTTTGTTTTACTCTCTACATTAAGTGCAAACACAAAACTGTTAAATTAGTATTCTTTATTGTCTTTTTGGTAATTTCTGTATATAATTATAATATGAAATGCCGATGGTTTTTAAGAGGCAAAGAAGGAGATCAAGTGTAAGTTATTCTGCAATAATTATTGGCTGAGCCTAATGTTTTTCGTTCCTGTTCAATTAAATTTAATAAGCACATTAAATACTGTTTTGCACTCGTGATTTAATTCCTATGCATCCTTATAATGTCAGTTCATTCCACAATATAATTAAACTGAACCTAGCACAACAGAGCTTAAACACTGAGTGAAACTTTTGGTGAATTATTTGGTTTAAAGCACTGACATTCAACTTGACCTTTTGATTTAAGAGGCAAATCGACGGTAAGGCCGGTATTATATTTTCATAAATAGAATTACAATACAAAATTTTGTATTCAATCGTTTCTTAACATATGTGTCGTTTTTATAAACGCTCAATGATATACCTTTTTATGTAATAAATAAAATGTCCACAGAGACACTTTCAGGAGAAAACATTACTGAACAAGAGTGCCAAACTGTCACAAGAAACGCCTGTTTGAAGGTTTTGGACAACTTGATAACTTTACCATTTGAGTGGCAAATACCCATATTTGAACTTGACCAAGATATCATCTATACACAACTTCTGACCACATTTGGTGAAGATCGGATGAAAACTACTTTAATTAGAGAGCAGACACCATGCTAAATGCTTGAAATGCACTTAGTGACCTCGTGACCTAGTTTTTGACCCGGCATGGCTTATTTTTTAACTTGGCCTAGATATCATCTAGACACAATTTCTGACCAAATTTTGTGAAGATGAGATGAAAACTACTTCAATTAGAGAGCGGACACCATGCTAAATGCTTGAAATGCACTAAGTGACCTCGTGACCTAGTTTTTGACCCGGCATTGCCCATTTTTGAACTTGACCTAGATATCATCTAGACACAACTTCTGACCAAATTTGGTGAAGATCAGATTAACACTACTTCAATTAGAGAGCAGACACCATGCGAAATGCTTGAAATGCTTTAAGTGACCTCGTGACCTAGTTTTTGACCCGGCATGACCCATATTCGAACTTGACCTTGATATCATTTAGACACAACTTCTGACCAAATTTGGTGAAGATCGGATGCAAACTACTTCAAATAGAAAGCGGACACCATGCTTAATCATTGAGACGCACTAAGTGACCCTGTGACCTAGTTTTTGACCCGGCATGGCCTATATTTGAACTTGACCTAGATATTGTCTAGATACAAATTCTGACTAAGTTTGGTGAAGATTGGATGAAAATTATATGAATTAGAGAGCGGACACTGCTGTGGACGCCGCCGCCGCCCGCCAAGGGTGATCTTTCTTATAATCTGTCCAGTTTAAAAAAACGGGCGTATAAAAAGCAGTAGTTGTAGTACTAAATTCGTTATGAATAAAATGTGCATGAACTATTGCTTTATACATGCGTACTATAGATCACGGGAAGTAAATTTGTAAATCCTTCATTGAAGAAGTTATTGTTTTTAGGCGTGATTTCGAAACCAATTATTTTTTAATTGTAGACAGTTTGTCCTGAGCAGCATTCATCTACTTGCATGTTGTGACAAAGAAATGTTAAATCTTAAATAAAATTAGGGTTTCAGAGGCGAAAAACGGGACACATATCGAGTTACAAATGTTCTGAAAGCAAAGCGCATGGCTCACACAGTGTGTGCAGTGAACACCGTCTTTCCCACCTCTTTAATGTGTGGGAATGTCATTTTTGTGTAACGCACAATAATCCTTAACAAAGCAGCTTCCTACACATGGAATTAAACAATCTCTTTCACATATTTAGGATAATTTAGTTTTATAATGTATGGTGGACGTTAGGAACAACCACAAATC
The DNA here is from genome assembly GCA_007657795.1 of Dreissena rostriformis. Lineage (NCBI taxonomy): Eukaryota > Metazoa > Mollusca > Bivalvia > Myida > Dreissenidae > Dreissena > Dreissena rostriformis. The sequence continues at coordinate 71,343 of VMBQ01003523.1, read as the reverse complement.
AGGAATATTTTCCTCATTCCATTTAAATCCCACCATTCGAGGATATTGAAGATATTAAATTGGAAAATACATACAACCTACGCTGAGACAAAAATTTCCTAAACATGCAGTTTAAATTGAAGCTCATAGCTGGTTGATGACAAGGATTTTATTTTGGAAACTACGCTGGACAAAACATTAAAAATCAAAATAATCTATACCTGTTTCCTAAAATAACTGAATCCATACCTTCTGTTGCCGCTATGTAAGTTTTTCCGTCGCATAATGTTCCTATTAGTGGAATGTACAGTTTCTGAGAGTCATCTATGTTTACTTGTTTAGACTCGCACACAGTGGTTATAATCGCACTTATGTCTTCTATTGGCATTTCCGGAACTTTTACAGCAGCTAGCCCGTTCGTTATTGCTTTCACTTGTGTTGACGTTGAGAAAACCTCTTTGAGATTATCGTGTGTGGCCACTAAATCCTTTACCAACTCTAAGAATTCCGCTAGTTTTTCCCATTTCTTCAGCATGTCCACGTTGTCTATATATATACATATATATATTTGATTGTCATAGCTAGAAATAAGTCTGTAAAGCAGTATTGTGTAATGTTCTTTGTTGTCACTTGCTTCACCTTTAGCAAATCGGTTAATCTTCAATGACCAGAACTCCTCCGCTCTATGTACATCGTCCTCTTTGCAGTCATCAAGATTGTGATATAGAAACAAGTTATTTAAATCGAGCTGTGCTTGTTCGTCTAAAAATGTCTTTATTAACACCATGGATTCCCCGATCATAGGTGCTCCGCAAATGACTACGCCGTCAACCATATCGTGAACGCGCATGCGAGCGTCTTTTCCTTGGTTTTCTGATAAGATGCCAAACAAAATTTGTAGAGAACCACTTAACAATTTTACACAAACAACATTAAACCTCTGACCGTTAAGGCGTGGCCAGTTTTGATCCTAGGGGCATGATTTTATTTTTTTTAAGATTGTCAGTCTGTTTGTCTACCTGATTTTTGTCCGGAGCATACTTCGAAAACTAAAAGAAGCAAAAACTTCAATCATTTTTATATAGGCTTCTATGTGTAAAGTTTATTGCACTAGAGCTATAACTTGTTGTGCTGTATGCGTCTTCAACTATTAACTTGTAACCACTTTAGAGGCCACATTGTTTTGCTCAATCTTGATGAAAATTGGTCATAATGTATATTAATTCACCAGTGCATAAAGTGCTTATATAGGTGATTCTCCAACGTGTGTCATGTATTGTTTGTCGTCAAAATTTACTTCAACAGGGATCTCTACCTTAACAGCTAGGCAGATTTTCACAAATCTTGACAGAAATGATCCTCTTTTGACTCTCTTTTGTTTAAATCATTCCAGTCTGTTACTTATATAGGTCACCTGACCTTTAATAAGATCTAAGAAGTGGAAACTTAAAAAATCATCTTCTTCACAAAGGTTGTTCAAATCATACCAGTGGAGTCAAACTGACCATGCCTTTGGGGTCACATGCTTTATACAAACCTGTGTAGTAAATAACTTCTCAACTTCTCTGAACAAACAATCAGGGGGTGAATATTTGCAGTGTAAAATTGTCAAGTGGTCCTGTACAAAGATTTTCAACTCTTGCCCCCTGGGGTCAAAACTATTTATATATATTTATAAAGTACATAGCTTAAAATCTTATCTGAAACTTCAAGGCTTACAGGTTTAATACAGGTGTGTACCATCAACTAGTGGCCATCTACAAAGATTGTTCCAATAATAACCCTGGGATCAATGAGACCACACCCCACAGGCATACAAATTACCGGTATATTGACTTGTATAGTTAATAACTTCAAAAAGTCTCTGAAACCACAAGTCCCAGATCGTCGACCCCTGTCACGCCTGTGGTTAAAATGGTACACTTCTCAGTGGTCACATAATTTATATATACATATGCTTTATACCTATGATTTATATACAGTTCATAATTTTGGATGCCCCACACAGGTGAGCGATCTAACTTTTAATGTTGGACCTCTTGTAAATTAAGGAAGAAATGGGTATGAGAAAATTTGATATTAGAATGTCATGACTGTAATGTATAACAAGAGGCTTATGAGGGCCTGAATCGCTCTACTGGCTGGAATTTTTAACAACATTGGAAAACAGTTTTAACAATTATTGTTTATGTCATTTTCATATAAAGACACTGAAAAAGTTTTAAAAGAATCGGATAAAAACTGTGGAGTTTATCGCGTAAACAAGAAAAAGTCTAACGCAAGCACGGACGCACGCTCGGACGGACGGACGACACCCATTTTCAATAGAATTCGAGTCTTTATAAATATAAAGACATTGAACAAGTTTGAAAAGAATCGGATGAAAACTGTGGAGTTTATCGCGTAAACAAGAAAAAGTCTAACGCACGCACGGACGCACGCACGGACGGACGGACGACACCCATTTTCAAAATGGTTTGAGTCCTTATTAATATAAAGACTTTGAACCAGTTTGAAAGTCGGATGAAAACTGTGGACTTTATCGCGTAAACAAAAAAAACGTCTAACGGACGCACGGACGACGGAAACCACGCCATGACATAAGCTCTCCGGCCTTCGGCCAGTAGAGCTAAAAATGTTCCCTATGATTTCTGATTCTGAGATTCAGACTGTATACCAACAATACAAATCCAGGTCAACAAAGGGCAGTGGATACACTGTCAAACTTACAACAGGGGTGTCAATTGTCCCAAATTCGAAATCCTGAAAAATGTATCTGGTGGGCCTGGGGGCCGACAGGCCCCCGGTGGGTTCAAGGCAAAGCCCTGGCAAGGGGTCCAGGGGGGCGGAGGTCCCCGGAAGCTCCTGCATTTTAGCTTATTTGAAACAAAGAAATCACTTCTCCTTAGCTTAAAGACACCTGTATTTTTAAGTGATTCAAAACAGAAAAAACAATGCTTGTCACCGTAGGCTGACATATGCCCCCTTTTACCACAATTTTCGAAACCTAAACGCATACTTTTAAGTTTAGGTAAGTGTGACGTAATTTCAGACGGACAGACGGAAGGACGGACGGACAGTGCGATAACTATATGCAACCCTACCGGGGGCATAAAAAGTAAGTTTGGCTAGAAAATATCACAATCTTTTTCTTTAAAATTTCATGTAAATGCATGGGTCTAAGGTGGAATGTCCCCGTCAGGGGCGAAGGGCCCGCGCCCTAGCTTAATGTATAATTGCTGTGCAGTACATGTTTTCTTTACAGTATTAAGGAAAAGCTAAATAAAACAAGCACTGGATAATTTAAAAATTTTAATACATTGTTTGTTTTGGAGTTACCCGACCGACTCACTAAAATACCTGCGACTCATAATTTGTTGAGCCTTCCAGCAGGGACCTATACAAACAAAGGGATGCACAACTTCAGTGATCCGAGGAACAAGCTAACGCTCCGCCGTGCAAAATAGATAACGTCTCGCGCGACTTCATTCGAGACCGCAAAATTTTCACGGCTGCCATTTTGACAAACTCGATTCATTGACAAAGCGGAGTCAGTGGCGTAGCTGCTATTAGGCACAGCAGGCCTAGGCCCTTTTTGAAACATGAAAAAAAATAAAAATGCTTCAACTTCGAAATACGCATTAAAATGTTGACCCAGAGGGGGGTGAGGTATTGACTGTTAGTAATCTGCATTTCATATTAACATAATCCTCAGACAATGTATTCTGGTCGTGCTCAAAGAACATATATTCCAATTATCAACTCTGCTTCTTTCTATGTGCATAGATTCTAGCTCGCTTCTTTTCATGTGACTTGTTGTTACAAGTTTACATAGATCTACATGTAGATCTACTTGTCTCCCTACTACTGCCAACAAGGTTGGATAGCCTGAATGATGAACAGATGAACCAAAGCTACACGAGTTATGAAAGCGACATAGACTCGACTAGAGATGCATTTGCATGCGAAGTTTGACACTGGAAGGTACGGTTAAACAACAACGTTCAGAAGCCAGGCACTCTTATCGATACTCTGGATGTTGTACCAAAGGCTGCATATCCGGCTATACACCGTGTACTAGCAATCCTGCTCACAATGCCAGCTACCTCAGCCTCGTGTGAGCGTTCCTTCAATGCGAGGTATCGAATCGTACATGAGAAGCACCATGTCTGGTGAAAGGCTGTCTGATTTTGGACGCCTACACATTCACCGAGAAACGAATGTTTCGATCGATGAAATCATCAACACATTTGCCTCGGTTAAGTGCAGAAATATTGATTTCGTGTAATTGATGCACTTGTCATAACAAGTAGTGTAATAGATTGACTCTTAAGCTAGTTTTACACTCAACACGTTACGGTGCCGTTATAGACATACAGACAGTATTATTGGAAAAAAATCCCATGGTTTGACTGAATAAGTGGAGTGGTACACTTTTAAATGTTTCTCTGCTCCATATTGTTTTAAAATTTAGTTCTCTGGTATAAAGATAATACAGTAAAATTTAGTTCTCTGACATTGACATAAAACAGTAAAATATCAAAGAAAAACAGGTCAAAGTCTTATATTTTCTTATCTTATTATTTGTATAGATATGCTTTAAATCTCACCACAGGCGTTATAGGATTTAAAAATGTTCAGGGGGAGGACCCCCGGACCCCCGTTTTTATGTATCATATCCGGGCCTTCAGCTCACGAAATGCTAGCTCCGCCCCTTGGAGTGTGCAGATAATGTAAGCCAAAAGTACAAGGGTTTCCCACGAAGACTTATTCATTACAAAGATTTGTTGAATTTCAGAAATCTTATTTTTTTTTTTTTTTGCAGACAATGTTTTTTTTACTAATAAAAACACCGGTGGGTAGGGTTTTCGTTTCTCAAAAATAAAACGTAATATATAAAGCAAAACTAAACAGTAAAATGTTCTTCATTATTAAATTTGTTTTGGCATAAGATAGCTTTATTTTTATTCTTGTTATCCCCATGCTTTTGGAAAGAAAGGTGAGGATATTGTGGTTATCTCCGCCGTCCGTCTGTCCGTCTTTCCGTCCGTCCGTCCTGGCCAATATCTCCTCCTACACTATTAGCACTAGAACCTTGAAACTTACACACATGGTAGCTATGAGCATATGTGCGACCCTGCACTATTTGGAATTTTGATCTGACCCCTGGGTCAAATGTTATGGGGGTTGGGTCAGAGATTTTCACTCATTTTTTAGGTTATTTTACATTAACTTCTTCATTTCTACACCGATTCACTTCAAATTGATACTGGACCTCTCTTATGACAATACGGTCAATCTCAACCATGCATGGCCCCATTCCCAACCCTGGGGCGCCCCGCCCACATAGGCCACACCCACCCAAAATTGCCTTTTACTATAATTTCTTCATTTCTACGCGGATTCACTTCAAATTGTTATTGAACTTCTCTTATGACAATACGGTCAATCTCATATATGCATGGTCCCATTACCAACCCTGGGGCGCCCCGCCCACATAGACCACACCCAACCAAAATTGCCTTTTACTATAATTTCTTCATTTCTACACCGATTTACTTCAAATTGATACTGAACCTCTCTTATGACAATACGGTCAATCTCAACTATGCATGGCCCCATTACCAACTCTTGGGCCCCGCCCACATAGACCACACCCACCCAAAACTGCCTTTTACTATAATTTCTTCATTTCTACACCGATTCACTTCAAATTGATACCGAACTTCTCTTATGACAAAACGGTCAATCTTAACTAAGCATGGCCCCATTGCCAACCCTGGGGCGCCCTGCCCACATAGGTCACACCCACCCAAAATTGCCTTTTACTATAACTTCTTTATTTCTACACCAATTCACTTCTTATTGATACTGCATTTCTCTTATGACAAAACGGTCAATCTCAACTATGCATGGCCCCATTACCAACCCTAGGGCACACCTAAGTCAAACATTCGGCGTGGGGATACGCGTCGGCCTCTGCCGCCCCATTTCTAGTTTTATTTAAAATTGGTTAAGATAAAAATGCTTAATATAAAAGCTCTACCTGTTAAATTTTGGCATGTGCGAAAATTGTACAATCACCTTTATGTGTTTTTCACATGTTATATGCATTGCTTTTGAAAACATTGCTTATTTGATGCATCAGATATGATGAAATTTCATTTATAATATTTATTCAACTTCCATAACTCTGATTTACATGTGTCTCTGTTTTTTTTTCAAAATGTTCCCACATTGGAACCCTTTACCAAACATGTTGGTATTTTTAAAAACGTTATAAGTTGATCAATTGTGTGATGAACAGTTTATTTTATATTATTTGAAAAGTCATAATTTTGCATAAGCTCAAAGAAGTTGGAATATTTGTTATTTTTTTTAATTTTAACCGCCATCAATCCAATTATCATGGGTCTTAGCATTTTTAAAAATGCTCGGTCAATACAAGCGCTGTACTATTCATGTTGGTATTTTTACAAACATTACATTTCAATGCTTTGTGTGGTACACGTTTAATATGCATTATTAGCAAAATCATAAATGTGTATAAGCTCAAAGACAGTACAATTTTAGTATTTTTTTTTTAATTCAACCACTATCGGTGTGATACACATATGTCGTGGCTTTTTGTGAAAGACCCTGTCAATACTAGCCCTATATTAATCATGTTGATATTTTAACAAAGGTTACATTTGAATGCATTGTGTTGTGCACATCTAATTTGCATTATTTGCACATTTATAATTTTGTTTAAGCTCAAAGATGATACAATTTAGTCATTTTTTTATTAAGGACAGTCAGGTCTATTGACAGACAAACCTCCGAATAAAATGTTTACAGTTCAATTATCAAAATTATATTTTGTTCCAAGAGCAGTGATTGTGAACTAATTGATATTACAATATTGCTTCAGTTCTGTTTAAAATTTGGTTTCTTTCATATTTTCAGAATTCCTTGAAGGAGCAAAAAGGGGCCACTTGATGTTTAACGGAAGGTAAGACCCTGCAAAGAAAAAGCCATGAACCAACCCATTTCACTGCCAGACTTACATCTGATTCCGCTTACATAATGCTGTGGAATTAGAACATTGCTAGCATAAATTTGTGATCACAGCTATGCTATGGAGACTGATACTGATTCATCACTAAAATTTAATTCATTTCCTCTAGATACGTATCTAAAACATAACGCAAGCACTAAGATGATGTATGTGAATTCAGGTCTACTAGATATAGAGTTGGAAACAACAAACTTCATAGACTTTGCTAAAGAACTTGGACATTCAATTTAGTTTTGAAACATTCCAAGGATGCGATTCAACCGATTTCCACATATGACAATATTTCAGCAATGAAAATCTCTTTAATTAAAGTGATACAAGGATGAATGCTTATTAAACTGTTTTACAATAATTTGATTGATATTTTTTATAGATTCCTTAAATTTAATGACACCAAGTTTATCTATTATGCATATACTAATGTTTAGGTTAAAGTGGCTCAATATTTCGCAAAAATCACGGATCCAATGTGTGTGAAAATCTTTTTTGGACAAAATAATGTAAATTTTATGTGTAAAAGTCATTATGCATGTTCTATAGGTTATAGACAAATATAAAAAAAAAAAGAAAAAAAAAAAGAATGAATACCATGTCTTGTTTTGTTACTAATTTATACTCAGAAATGCACGATTAAAGACTTATCTGCATTGCCTTATTTCTTAAATTTGGTTTATTTACATTAACACTAAATCATTTCACATTATGTACTCCGCTAATGTAGCACAGCACTTTTGAACTAGCTTGCGATTTATTATTTGCCTCATCATCAGTATAACCACCTAATACCACATCGTTGCAGCTATCACACGAAAGAAAATTTAATGTAAAGAAGTCACTTTCAGTTTATTCCATGGATATGATGTTAAATAGGAGTCCAACGGAATATTTAATTGGCAGTCAAAACTTTAATGCCGCGAAGGTAAAAAGGACATTTATTCATTTTGAATCGTTAGCAAATGCCATTTCGGTATTTAAGATAAAGCAGTGTTTCATTTTTTGTTTAATTAAAAGACGGTCTTTTGTGTACGCACAATACGTGCGATATACAACGAAGCCTTGAGTAATAACCGGTAATTAATACTCGTCAAACTTTCAAAGGATCCGATAATGGGGTCCCGTTAAAGTGATATTAGACGCATCTAACAGTTTATAGGTGTCTATTGCAACCGTTTTTTTTTTTTTTTTNTTTTTTTTTTTTTGGTGTTTTCAATTCATATACACTTATATTTTTTAATGCAGCATCAACGTACTTAAACAATATCCCGGGAAGAGAAAAATAATGCATTTGAATATCGACAATACTTTCGTTTTGACAACTTAAAAAAGAAATGATTCGATGTACGATGTGAATCTAAATTTAGTTTTAGTGCATATTCGTTCATACGACACAAAAACACAATTTTGTTTTACGGATCAGTTTAATTTCCTACAACGATATCTATCATACGACACTCGAACACTAACTCCGATCCTAATAAAATAAAGCTTACAGGACTGGGTTAGTCACGTAAAATATCGAATATAATATATATTTTTATAAACAACTGGTAGCAAGATGAGTTACAGATAATTGGTCAGTTACCACATTTTAACTAACTCTTTCGACCTGTAAATTCTTTTCAGCCCAATTCAACAGTGAAATATGCGTCCAATACCAATGTAAGCATACTGCGTATTAATTAAACAAATAAATGATTTATTTTGAGACAAACAACGCAACAAATGAACGAAAAGGTATTTGTTTATTAAACAATATAAAGTGTCATAGTGAAGAACAAAAACCATAAACAGGGTCCTACATACACGTCCCTGCCATAAATCAGCGAAATCACTCGCAATCGTTATCATTTAGACGCGTAAGCGACATAGCCATGGCTCAATTGATCGCGATTATCATATCTCGCTCACCGGTTTATTTTTGCACGCTGTAACGGGATATCGCGAGGTTGCGCATCCCTTTTTTTGTATAGGTCCCTGCTTCCAGCAGTCTTTTTTTTAAATTCACTTAAACCGGCGTTTCAATATATCTCTAAGAGCGTTTTTATTCGAACAATTATTTATATATATATTCTGAATAATTTATTTACAGTCATTATGGACCGTATCCGCAAAGAGTCGCTTTCGCCCATTTTAATCCCATTTGTCAAAACATCGCAGTCTACACAATAGGTCAGTAGAACCGCTACTAGTAAGCGTGTTTTCACAACACCCAATACTTTATCCAGTTTCGTCCGGATTTTCTGCTTCATCAGCATACAGTAAAATAACTGTTTCAATAATGACTTGTGTAAACGACCGTAACGATAAAGATACAGCGTGTTTGATTTGCAATTAAGTTTGAGGAAATGACAATTCCAAATCATTCGCGAAATCATTCTGTTCAAATTTACCACCAAACATTTAACAAAAATGTAATACACACACGCTTGCCATAAGTTTGACGTGACGTTGTACACGTAGGTAATAATTTGCGCGTGCTTTTATCGAGACGAAGGTTAAAACACAATGTACATTGGCAGTTGTTTTTTTTAAATGTGATAACGTTGAGTTAAAATTCGGATTGGGAACAGTGTTTTGAATTACAAGTTTAATTATGCGCATTTGAGAATTCAACAAAATACGGAATACGGACCAAGTTCTAGGACGCTCATACTTCGGTACGATGCGTTTTTCCGGATTTTTTTTCCGAAAACAAACGTTCGCCTGTCATATTTCACACCTTCTTTAAGTGGCAAACGCGGTTTGTATATAAACTGTGCAAACTGATTGAACATCAATTAAATAGGTGATAATTTGAAAGTGTCGAAGTGACAAACTGTGAATGCCGAACTGGTCAAACCCGAGTGCTGAGAACGAGCGAAATCGATAACGAGTGAAAATTTCCGGAATGCCGTAGATGATTCGTTCTCAAATGATCGGGCGCTCGAACGAAAAAGTCACCCCCCCCCTAAAAAAAACTCAGTTGATTTACATTGATCTCAAAATCGACCCTGAGTGGCTAAAATCCGGATTTCCGGAATAATCCGGAAAATTGACACCCCTGCA